>JBBPCS010039733.1:0-20687 GCA_037974645.1 Hollardia meadi
CTTGCCCAATGACAGCTGGGATAGGCTCCAGCCCCCCGCGACCCTGCATAGGATAAGCGGTGATAGATAATGGAATGGAATGGAAAATTAAATTCCAAAGAGCCCTGACACCCTGCTGCCTATCCTATCCTCTTCCACCTTGAACTTGTCAAAAGACCAGAACTTGATGCAAAAGTATCTTAAATCTCTGACAACATATTACTCATATACTCACAGTAGCTCGTCCTTTTTGCTCAAAGAAAAAAAAAACTATACAGAAAGAAATGAACAAAACTAACACTGAGTACCTTGCAGGCATTAAGAGTCCTCTTGTGATCTGTGTGTTACTGTACAATTGAGTAACTTCTAATCTCATGGAATCGCTCTGTGATTAAATAAAAGATCATTCTAATTCCAAAAGCAGTGTTTCTTACTTCTTTTGGACTCTTTTAATCAAATCAAATCAAATTTTATTTGTATAGCGCCAATTCACAACAAAGTTGTCTCATGGCACTTAACATGTAGAGTAGGTCTAGGCCACACTCTTTACTATTAGTTATTAATTATTAATATACAGAGACCCAACAAAACAAGACAACATCTTCCTCCCTTCTCATTTGAGTGTACTATCCCTCTAGTTTGGTTCATGCATTCATATTTCTACAATAAAGGAATGAAACTTAGAGGAATTGGCCAGTCTTGATTTGCCTTACTGCTGAAATCTTCTCTCTCATCTTGTTTACTAAACAAAACATCCCAGTAAATAGTTGTTCTTTTCTTTTTCTTGGTTGTATATACAATGGTTCTTCTAACATAGTGCACTGGATACACAGTTTACATGGACATCCTCTTTCAGGGTGATTTTTCTCTTGTACTTTATAACATGTCAGAAGACAAGCATCACTTGAGGCTGTGTTGCATTCTTATTTGCATAATAAAGGCCAGTTTGGCCAGTTTTCACGCAACCTTCCACAACGACTTTGCCATACTTGCTGCACATAATTTCAATGTGTTTTCTCAACTAAGGAGCAATGATGGAATGTAATGACAGTAAGTTTTAAGACCAGTACAAGAGATATTGTACTAAAAAAAATTTTAATGCCACTTTATATTTCGACTTGTATGTAAGTTTTTACATAGCCTACAATGAGCATGTGAAAAATGATGCTTTGTTATAAATTAAAAGCCAATTTGTTCAAACTAGCTCCACATCGACCAGCTACAACATTAAGATGCTGCTTATGTGTTAATGCATCATTAGTAATGACCCAAAAATATAATGATATGACTCTGAATGGGGTCATTCGTTATGATTTTGCTACTATCCCACCACTATTGTGGAGAGAGGTAATGTCATAGCTGGTTATGCAGGGCATCAGGAAATGGAGACAGCAGGATGACTTTATTTATCTAAGAAACCATTTACAGGCAGATACAGGTAAGCAGAGAGTCAGGCCAGTAGACAGGCAGGCAGTTGGGCACAGGTATAAACTGACAAGGAGTGAACAAAAATGGGTTGGTTCAATATTTGGAGGACTAATAAGGAAAATTGGGAGAATTAGTTAGATTGCCTGCCTGTTTTTCATGGCTGTGATAAGAGCTTTTGGCCCTAATTTTCCCCCATTGTAGAATTCCACAAATAGAAGAGAAACAACAGATAGAAGATTTAGATAGAAGAACCAACTAAGTCATTACATTTAGGAGCTTTATCGCTGTTATAACATGACACTTATGTCATTCCCAGCTCTCGCCCTCAGCACCCTCTAGTGATGTGTATGCATGTAAAAAAGACTAGTGCAGTGTTGTGGGTTAAACAAAAGTGCATAAACAATGGCATCACTCTATAGAGGCTGTGCACTGTGGAAAACATTTGAACCTGCGCAGAACATGATGAAAGCTGCATTGTATTAGCTCTTTAGCTTATTTTAACCTGCAATCACTAACATTGACCAAGTTACAATAATTACTGTCTTGCTGCTTTAAGCAATAGTATTAATAATAGCAGATACTCTCAGTTTTATTAGTGGTATGCTGATAAGGTTTTATTGGGATACTATATGTCATGATTTTTGCTAGGTCAGGTCGAAACACAGACACAGACGTAGAGTTGGTGTGGTCCAAGAGGCATTTATTATAAAAGGGAAGAGGGAAATGGAGAGTGGTGAGGTAGCTGGTTGAGGCAGAGGATGGTGATGAATCTTGGAGCACATGGAAAACAAAGAATAGTACTGAGGTTCTCTGCAAGAGTTACTGAAAGGCTCCAACAAAGTTATCACGAGGAGAGGCCTGACCGTCTACTACCTACCACTGTAGCTGAACAAATGGTCTGACGACGATGAGTGACTGCACAGTGATGAGCTTGAGGGATAGCAGGTGTGTGTAATCAGCCCGTAATCAGCAGCAGGAGAGACAGGAAAGGTTGTGCCACATGAAACAAAGAGACAAGAGACACAAGGACAAGGATAAAACAGTCATGGCTGCCACCGTGACACTATATTCTGTATTTGCACAGATATTCAATTTCACACGTTCGTAGTTTGAAGTCAAAAGTAACCTGAAGTGCTTGATTAAGTTTTTCAGCTTCTGTTACCATGGCAGCCAAGAGGAAGTCACATTACCTTTAGAAAGCCAATCAACAAACTGTTTTGGTATTATTTCTGAAGAGCTCACTTAACTTGGATTGCTGTCACATTTTTCCCCTTTAATTTCCTCTTTAAATGAGTTTCTAGCAGGATACAAAGGGAGGAAACCGAACTTGGGACCAAAACTTTATCTGTTTTCTCTGACGCATGCAGTCTTTGTGTCAGTGTGTGTGAAACTGACTGATTCAGTGTTCTGATTCAAAGTGTAAAAGCCACACTGCATTTAATTATCGCTTAAGTAAGTTAATGGGTGCCATTAATCCCCCGTGCAAGCAATAGAGTCTTTAATTTGAAATTTGGCTGCACATTGGAATGTTGGGATTGTAAAGTTAATGTTTTCCAGTCGTTGGGATTTTAGGAGAGATGAAAAGCCCAGGTAACGATTTTATGCATAAGTGCTTTTCTAAAGCACTTGACTAATGGAGTTCATGAGAGCCTCGCTGCCTTGGAAGTGTCATCTTTTTTTTTTAATGAAATATTTTAAACTTTTCTATTTTCAGGCTCACTGACTAAACATACACATAATGTACAAGCAAGGCCACTGCTTTTCAGTCTCAAATCTCTGCTGCAGTTTTGGATCCTGTCTCCGCCCCCCCTTTTTTTTTTTTTTTTTTGACAAGCCATTGACTTAGCTTGCCATGAACATTATTTTCCTGCATGCATTTGGAACATCTGGCCAGCCATGAGGTTGGACGCCATGCGGCAGAATGAAGTGATGCCACTTGAGTATGCTGTGAGTCACAATACCCACTGGTATTGCTTAACAACACAACACTTTTATGACTAATGATGTTTAAATGGCATACACAAAATGATAGTTTTTAATGTTACCACCCATTTCATGTGTCATTTTGCTTTCTTGGTAAAGAGTATCAATATTAAAGAATATGTTTTTTTACAGGGAAAAAAAAAGAATACCACATTATAAAGTAGCTGCTTTTATAGTTCTTGTGTTACAAAACTTGCCAATCAGAAACATAAATCAGGTTTTATTAATATGATAAAAGTAGTTTGATAGATATCCAGGTTAATTTAGTAAGAAAACAAGTAGGCTACACATTTAAGTTTCAGAACAGAAAAACAAACATCTGAACTTCCACCCTTCAGAGTTTGGGTGTTCTGGTTGAGGCGTCTGGTTCTTGGCTTGATAGAAAGTCTTGTTCAATTAATGATTCACAACGGTATTTATTCCCTCTCAATGTAAATATTGTCATGTGAAAAAATATTATCTCTGTAAAATAGCAATGCTGTGAGACTCACTGCCTGCACTCCCTCCCACCACTAGGTGGAGCAAACTACATCCTGAAAGATTTTTAGGTTCAGTGCAGAGATGCACTGTTTATTTTAGTGGTCCAATTAAAAGACACTCTCATAGAAAAGATGCAGCTGGGCTCTTGATCCCATCTGCTCATTGTAAATGCCTGTTGTTGCGCTCAGCTATTTTGTAGCGGTGTAGCAATATATTTACGTAAGCAATTTGTTTAAAGCCTAATATTGAGCTTTCAAGTCTTGAATTGTTAAACAGAGAGGGTGCTGATGTGTCCAGATAATTTTACTTGTTTTTAATGCAATGTAATCAACTTTTAATCAAATAAGACTGTTGTCGTGCTAGAGTTGCAATGTGATTTTTCTAAAATTCAAAAAACAAAATCTTATAACAACTGAAATAAAATGAAACACTCACCTTTAAACCTGCATAAAAGAGAAATGGAAAAAAAAATGTACAAAAATTACAGACATAGTGGTGGAGTTACAATTGCCCTCTAAAAATATTTTTTAGAATAAACTAAATATAATTTATTATAATTAATCACATACAAATGATGAAGCCCATTATATTTTTGTATGGTTTCTAAGCGGCGCTGGGTGGTCCATGCAAGAAATGTTGCCATCCTCCTTGAGTTGGGGGGTAGGGTGAGACTTGTCGTATATAAACTCCCACTCTGAGTCTTCTCCCTTTACTCTGGGTCTGGAAGGCTAGTTAAGAAATCAAGGATGAAGCTCCTTTTTGTAGCTGCCTTTGTACTCTTTGTGCTCTCCACATTTGACAAGGCTGACTCTTCAGCTTATGACAAAATAGTCGCCCACAGTCGCATCAGGGCAAGAAAGGAAGGGTAAGCTTATGAATATTTCTAATTATTATTATTTGGCAGGGTTTTTTGACACCGATGTAATGTCATGTTATTTCATTTTGCACGCAGTAGTAATGAGCCTGGAGCCTAACAACCATCAGTAGTTCTTATCATTTCTGCACATTTCTGACTTTTCTATCTTTATATGACATTTTTATGCAGTCAAATTGTTTCACAAACATCAATTGTTCATTTATGGCATATGTCATGAAATGTTATTGAATAATAAGTTGTCAAAATCATAACTTCAATCTGACAAACCAATGTCATATCCAGCAGGTGTGGATGTCATTATTCATATTTGACTGTCTGGTTTCAGAAGCAGCAGGGGTAGTTGCCAAACATTTGTTCACACTTTGACCGGGCTGTTTTTCATATAATAATTTCAATATGAATTATTTCAGACTTTCTATAGAATCTTACTCACGTGCTTTGCCTGGTGATGAGTTCTTTATTCCCTTTTCTCCATCAATTCTCACCAGACCCAATGTCTGCGCGCTCCAGCAAGTCATGGGGACCAAGAAGAAGTACTTTAGCACTTGTCGTAATTGGTATCAAGGGGCCATCTGTGGAAAGAAAGCGTAAGTGTTGTCTCAAGTTTCCAGAACTAATAGTTTCTCCTCTTTGAAGATAAACATTGAATCAAATTCGATGACTAAAAGGTTTAACCTTAGCATCAGTTGTGTACGTTTTTGTAATTTCAACATTTCTTTGGGTCTTTGTGTGTCTGCTTCTTCTTCTTCTACTGCGTCTTCTTTAAGGGTTTTCATGGAAACTTTAATGTTTCCATAGAGACAGGCATCTGTTATCTTACTTTGAATTAAACTACCACTTAAAATAAAATAAAATAAAAAACACTTTTATGAGTGGAGACATCTCTGAATCCTTTGTACTGAAGACTACCCTATTCAATCCTATAAACTAATAGTTTGCGTTTTCATAACTTAGGAAGCCTGATTTCACTGGATGCCACAGTGGTGAACCACTGATTCCAGGATATGATGTGGCTGCAGAGTTCAGTGTTACTCATGAATGGAAAAACGTTCAGCTCAATCTTTCTAGACAACCTCTTTTGCTCTTATTGTTTCAGCGCTCTCAGCACTTTTATGTTGAAACATGGATCGAAGCCATGCCTATTTTACAGTCCCTCTCGCTCTCACATGCACACACACATTCAGCTTGTCCTCTTTCATTAAACCTAAGTAATGCTCAGCTCTCTGAGCTTAAATAGGCTCTTCATTATGAATGCACACTGCTCACTGAACTTGGCAAATGATAATGTTGGGAACAGCAAAGGAATTTTATCTACATCAATGGGAGTCTGACATGGGACCATGGAATCAATCAAAAGATAGCTTGGTCAAAGGGAAGTCACACCATAAATGATTTACACCTCTAACAGTATGCTTATGTAAATCCCCCTGAAGGTACAACTTATAACTAGTATAGGAAATTACAGTTTGAATTACACAAATAATTTCTCAAAACAGAGCTGCAGTGCAGTTAAGTTACATTACTTGTTTATTTAAAGATAAATTGATTGTGTTTTTTGTGTTAAATGTTCATGAAATTGGTTTCTGAATCAGGAACAAGGGCACTTAAACAGACTAGGTAAAAATTTTATGTGCCACATAATGATCTCCAAATGTTTCCCAGCAGTTCACATGCACAACAACAATCATTTTCTGTATTTCAGTTTCAGGTGTTTGTATAATTGTTTCAGTTAGCATGACGTTCAGTGGAGCAGATATAAAGCAAATAATTCCGCTAATCAGATGTAAATCTCAGATGTCACCTTTGACATCAGCGTTTTTGTCCCACACTAATTGAAACAGACAAGGCAAACATTACCATCTTTTTCATAAATAAAAAAAATCTGGCTAACTCACTGAGTAATATGATCTAATATGGATTAAATTGCAGTGCTCAATCTAACTTTACCCACTGAAGATCAATTCAACAAACAGTTCTGCTTCCAGTGCAGTTTATGTCTCCAACAAAAAGTTGTACAACCAAACTCCCAAACTGCCTATTAGTGATGGCTCGAATTGGAATAAAGTCACATGTAGCTTATATTATGTTTGACAAAGTTATCATGAGTCTCAGTGGAAAAGTTTTAAGATGCTGACAAGTCAAATGTTTCCAACTCCATGGCCAGACACAAACCCTCTGTGTGGGAGGGCAGTGTAGCGAGGGTTTTGCTGATTCTGCCCCATTGGGGTTTGTGTGACCTCATCCCAGTCCCTCCAACTCTATTCAGCTTTGATTCAAATACAGCTGTTGAAGGGGAGCAGTTAGCTATGACCCAGAAGCCTCAGTCTGTACTCCGTCTGAGACATCAATATTGGATGACAGCTATGAGCAACCCGCTACAGTAAAGGAAACAAGTCTCTGCTTGAAGTCTTCTCTTTTGACCCAAAGTCTCAATGTTTTGTCATTACTTGCTAGTTATTACTAGCTATCCACATAAGGTTGTTCTTGTGTGTGTGGTACATTTGTGCTATGTTCTTCACATACAGTCCTGAACAACCATGTAAATAAATGCTTTATTTAATTCCAAGTTCAAACGATTTTTTTTTTTTGCCCAAGTGCTTTAACTATTTACAATTGCTCTTGGCCTTTTGTGGCATTTTTTATTTATTGCATAATTCAACCTAGTTATATATATGTCCCTATCCATCCGACAAAGTCACTATTGTCCATCTTGAATTGAACAAATGGCACACATGCACAGCTTTTCTGGTGTGCAGATCCTCTTTTTGTGTTATTTACAACCTAGTGTTCCGTCCTGATTATTTTATTATTATTATTATTATTATTATTATTATTATTATTATTATTATTAATAATAATAATAATAATAATAATAATAATAATAATAATAATAATAATAATAATAATAATAATTAGTAATGTTGAGATTAAAAATGTGGAGAGAAGCAGCTTCACTGTTGGAGTTTTCTCACAATAAAACCGGGCAGTCAGTAGTAATGAACTCCCCAGCCAACTCTGGACACATGTGGTAATGTTTACCCCTACATCTTGTGGGTCTTTTTATTGTTGCATACATGTTAGCAATTTGAGGTGAAATGTATAAATGTCTGGTCTTCCAAGAGGTGGAAACAATGCTATCTTTCCAACATGTGTAAAACCTGCTGACACAAGGGGTAAAGTCATTTTTATATGTAGCAGCTACACAGCTACATTTTACTATCCTCCACAGGTTACGGTGTAAGACACTGCTTCTCACATGTTCATCCAACAGAAAATTTAAAATGTCATTTGTATCAAATTTATCTAAACAGAAATCACAATGATCTAATATCCATACAGACCATCATTTAAACCACCATTTAAATGTTCTTTGAGTCAACCAAAATTTCCTAAAACTCCATTTTAATTACACTGCAGTCTTTCTAGGCCAAAATCTTGATGTTTTTGTGCTGAACCAAATGCCAAGTAGAGTTCAAACTAATTGTTAAGCTTCAAAGAGGAGGTCTTGGTGATATAAATCTACTACTGTGATGGTAGCATAATGCTCGAGGCACCTCTTCCATTAAGTTTTGGCCTAAGCTTTTGGATCACACGGTCTGTTTAGGTTATAAAGGAGATAATGAGTAACATCTGGAAACAGATGTTTTTAGCCAAATGAGGATTCAGCTAAAAAGAAGGCAGCCAGAAATAAATACAAATGCCTTGTTATGGTATGTTGAAAGATACTTGCAAGCACTCTTTTTCGAAGGATGTGCTACTTATTTGATGTGATATCCACATGTGTGATCTGTGTGTTTTGCAGGTCTGTGCTTTATGAATGCTGCCCAGGCTACATGAAGCTGGAGGGCATGCGTGGTTGCCCTGCAGGTACAGTGCATTCAGAGCAACAATGTAGTCAGTGTATAAAAGTTGGATGGGGCGGTGTCCTCCAACTGTAGAGCAGCTGTGTGCTATTTTTAAAGTCAGACCAAACACACCAGAAGAGGATGCTGTAGCATACTGTTGACACATTTATAGTCTTTCTTTTCAAGTGTCAAATGTTTCAAAGATGTCTTATTTATATTTCCAGACATACAGGCTGACATCTCATAATTCTTGTTGTAAATGTCTTTCTTAGTGGCCCCAATTGACAATGTGTATGGTACCTTGGGTGTGGTGAAGGCCACCTCAACCCAAAGATACGCTGACATTTCTAAGCTAAGGCCTGAGATTGAGGGGTCTGGATCCTTCACATTCTTTGCCCCCAGCAATGAGGCCTGGGAGCTTTTGGATGAAGTGAGTCGAGAACAAAACAAAAAGCCGCGAACCTTCTCTGTCTTTGAGGTTTTAACATCTCATTTTCCTCTACGTACAGACAGTGAGGAGTGCACTTGTCAGCAATGTGAACATTGAACTGTACAACGCTCTGCATTATCACATGGTCAACAAACGCCTCTTAACTAAAGATTTAAGGAATGGAATGACAGTCACCTCCATGTACAATGACCTTGGCCTCCATATTAACCACTACTCCAATGGGGTGAGTATTATTATTCAGTATTGTCATGGCAGTCCTGTTGTAGCTTTGCTAAAAACCCTTTTCACTGGTATAACAATCAAGTATATGGAATGTGCAGGTGGTGACTGTGAACTGTGCCAGGATTATCTACGGCAACCAGGTTGCCACCAATGGAGTTGTGCATGTCATTGACCGTGTCATCAGCGCTGTTGGATACACAATTCAGGATGTCATCGAGGTTGAAGATGACCTGACAACTCTGAGTGTGAGTACACACATAAAAGGATAAATCAAATGACACCCCAAGGACAAAGATTCTGAATTAATGGCTAGAAAACTCTGCGGCCAAAGTGGGTCACGTTGGGTTGCAAGAGAGTTTTCACAGCAACATAAGACAACTAACAGGACTAAGAAGACATTTGTTTGGTACCTGAACACATTACAAGTTACTGATGCATAAAACAAGCATGCAGAGCAAAAAAAAAAGAAAAAGATACACATGATTAGGTTGTTATGCTCACCTCATGCAATTCTACTTTGTATTCTATTGTATATCGAAGTTCACTAAAATACTTCTGGTGAAATCTAGGATATGGCTCAAAGTGCTGGAGTGTTGGAGAAGCTGGGGCAGGCAGGACATTACACTCTCTTTGCCCCCACCAACGAAGCCTTTGAGAGTCTGGGCAGTGAAGTTTTGGAGAGACTTCAGAAAAACAAGGAGGTCCACAAAGGTAAACCAGACTTTTATTCTTAAGAGGTCTGTCGCTGTTTCATAATGCCAAAAAGATAATTGAAGACCATTTGAAACATTGCAGGGGAGACAGGGGATTTCATTTAAATGTAGCACACTAGGACCATGTTTAAATTTCATAATGAAGGTACACGAAAAGAAACGCCAACTAAGTCAACCCATGAAGTGTTTTTTTCACATGTTCAGCTTCTTTCAATCTGAAACAGATGAAGCCCCAGTGGACTGGAACATAACCACATTTGGCAAGTTCTACATAATGAAGTTGTGTTGAAGAGTAATAAGAAGTCTTTAGTTTCAAGTCAGACATGAAATTTAGGATGGGAAGTCAAATAATGCAACACATCATTTGACTCTTTAGTAATGTTTTTCTTTTCTTTTTTTTAAGGGTTATATATTGTGAGTAGGTCAAAACATTTGCAAGCATTACACCACTGTTAATCAGAGCAAGTTAAAGCTCCACAATGACTGCACTCTTGAAAAAATCACTAACAAAACAACATTTTTAACATTAGCTCGTTTTGCGTCAACACTGAGAGGCAGGAAAAAGCTGCTTCATTGAGCAAGCTGGTCAAAATTGGCAATATCCCCAAACTTTTTATTAGCTGACAGCCCTATGCTATGAGATCAGACCATTTCAAACAAAGTTAAACAGAACTGTGAAGAAATCACAAGTTTTCTCACTCAAGGACCCAAGGGATCCAAAGGGTCTTCAGGTTCAGGTTGTTATATCCTCAGTTACAGTGTAACATGCAGCCAACTGACCTACTCTGCATAAAAATAAACATGGTAAATTAACTGCATTTATATAGCACTTTCCTACCTTAATGGACAAAACACTTTATATATTCACCTCTCGTTCACTCATTCATGCAAGGTCCTGGCTGGTTCTGAGCCACAGCTGGCCAAGACCTACCTATACACCTAAACTACAGTTGGTTTAAAACCTTGTCTCATTTTCACTTTCAGCTCTTCTTAATTTCCACCTCCTGGACTCGGTCCAGTGCTCTGAGGCCATCATGGCTGGCAGCTCTTACGAGACCATGGAGGGCAACAACATTGTGATCGGCTGTGATGGCGAAAGTTTAACAGTCAACGGCATCAAGATGGTGCTCAAAAAGGACATTGTTACCACCAATGGCGTCATCCACCTTATTGACCAAGTGCTCATGCCAGACTCAGGTTAGACGCCAATCTCCTCTTACTCTTGTTAAATGTTTCTAAATACTGTACATATTTCCATATTTTAATGGTGTTGGGATTTCCTGTGCCATTTAAGCTAAACAGGTGATGGAACTGGTTGGAAGTTCTCAGTCAACCTTTGGTGACATGGTGTCTGAGTTGGGCCTTTCTGCTGCAATGAGACCAGAGGCTGAGTACACTTTACTGGCTCCCCTCAACGTTGCCTTCACTGGTGAGTCTGATCATTACATCATGCAAGTCCATCTGTTTTTTTCTCATGTTGTTGGCTAAATATTAACCCTGGCTGCTCCAACCCTAATGCTGCTGACTCATAAGTGAATAGATATGGATATTCAAGGGTTCAAAGCAATTGTGGGTTTACTGGGTCATTGCAGAAGCGGGATGTCATGTAAGACCAAATACCCACTCCCCTAGAGAATGTTTCTGGGCTTGACCTGAAGGGAGTAGAGATGATTTGTTTCTGTAACAAGAGTGTGTAATTAATCCAGAAGGAATACTTTTATCTTTATAGCCATACATTTTTTAATGGGTGTAAGGAATGCAAAGCAAGGTAGCAACAATTGGATTACATCCAAACTGTAACTTTACATTAACCTACATACAGTAACCTACAAATCATACTGTACATGCTCTGTCTGAACTCTGATGTGATCTGAGTTCAAGTCACTGATAGCAGATATGTCTTTGCTCACAGTAAGTATTATTACAGCTGATGGTCTCAGTACTTTGCCATTACAGTAGGTGTAAATGTACAGTGTTGCTGGTATGTTTAATTTTTAATGAGAAATATGAGACCATTTGTTTTCTCTCCAGACAATGTGATGTCCATGGATCAGAGGTTGCTCAGAATCATCCTGGAGAACCACATCTTGAAGAATAAAATTGTCCTGGGACAGTTGTACAATGGTCAGCAGCTGGAGACCATTGGAGGAAAACTTCTGAGGGTTTTCATCTATCGCACAGTGCGTCCAAGTTGTGCCCAAAAATTGTTGTTGGGTGCCACTAAACATACACTATATGCATTACTCCTATCATTTAACCACCGATCTTCATGTCTTTGAGATGCAACATTCATTTCCTTGCTTTTAACTTGTGGTTTATTACGGCAGGCTGTGTGCATTGAGAATTCCTGTCTGATCAGAGGCAGTAAGGAGGGAAGCAATGGGGCCCTTCATCTCATGAGGACTCTGTTGAAACCGGCGGAAAAAACGATGTATGAGATTCTGATAGAACATGGAGGGTTTAAGTAAGTATAGAGCAATGTTAGTGAAAATGGACTGTGGTATTAAAACGCAGCATAATACTCAAACCACATTTTCTTGTATCTTTTCATGAAATCCAAATGGCACAAATAAGAAAGTGCCGTTGTTGCAATATGTCAGTGTTCAGTGGTTTCTGTACGAGCCAAGTTACAGTTTTTTCCCCTGCGCTGCAGGATCTTTTTGTCTCTGATGGAAGCTGCTGACTTGACCGACCTGCTGAAACAGGAGGGAGATTTCACCCTCTTCGCCCCAAGCGACAAGGCTTTTGCTGGTTTGACTGAGAGTGATTTGGCGTTGTTGAAGGGTAGGTCTCCCGGACTTCGTTCATCTTTTAACGTGTTTCAACCACCAATGTTGCGATTTGATAGTCACACAAAAAATAAATAAATGAATGTGTTTGCCCCTCTGTTTTTCAGGTGACACCAATGCTCTCAGAACCATCCTTCTGTATCACATCAATAAAGGTGTGTTCATTGGTGGTGGTTTGGAGACTGGCGTGACAAACCTCCTCAAGTCTCTCCAGGGCAGCAACATCAAAGTGATGTTTGTAAGTATTTAGTGAAGCAAGACTGACCATCTTTTACATCAATTAACTTTATACCTTTTGTCATCTTTAAATATAACCTACACAAAACTATATTTTAGTTATTGAGTAAATTTATTGTTGTGTTATTCTTTAGTATCTGATAAAATCTCAATCTCAATTTTGAAACTCAGTGAGCTCAGCAAGATTAAAAAAAAAAAAGCATTATCTCATCATTTTAAAACACAAGCCCCTCATTTTGACCTTTTCTGGCCTTTTTTTCCTTTTTATTATTTTATTGCTTTTTTTCTTTTAATTCTTATTGCCTTCAGTGCTCTTATTCTTTTTATCTGTTGTCTTTTACTGCCTTTAGTCTTGTACCCGCTGCTGTCCTTTTATTGTTTTGTATTATTACGTTGTGTATTGCATTTTGAATCATTGGTCTCCCTGTTTTAACTTTATATTTGGCCTGACTGTTCTGACTTCTGTTGTCTCCCTGAGTATCCTGCTCTTGCTTTGTCTGTCAAAGCACTTTGTAAACTTTGTTTTTAAAGGTGCTTTATTAGTATTATTAGTATTATTATTAATATTATTGTTGTTGTTTGAACTGTCTCCCTCAGGCAAACAACACTATGTTAGTGAATTCTATCCAAGTCCCTGAATCTGATATAATGGCCACAAATGGAGTCATTCACTTCGTCCACCATATCCTGTATCCTGGAGGTACAATTTTCATATCTCCTTCCGAGTGTAATTCTGTTAGGAGATGCACTCTCTGCATTTTATAACTGTTGCAAATGCCCGGCTGCAGTTGACACCCTGCGCTTTCTTCTAGATATCCCCGTGGGAAGCCAGGATCTCCTGATGCTATTGAAGAGGCTCATCACTTACATGCAAATCAAGGTATCATAACAAAACGTGACTTCTCGTTGTTAAAGTGGCAGGGTTTATTAAGGACAGGGTGCAGTTTTCAATTCATTCTGTGGCGGCAATAAAAATAAAATAGTACAAGTACAAGCCAAGAACCTGCTTGGAAACCATCTGTGCAGAGCATTAAACTTATTTAGCTTTTAATCATGAACATTCTCCACACGTAAATTAATAACTGGTTTTGTTATTCAGCATACAAAAAAACTACAGTCATACTGTATACGATTTGGTTAATGTGTATCTATAACAGATTTTTACCCTTTTTTTTACAGTACATTTCAGGATTCAGATATCAAGAAATTCCCCTTACATTTATAAGTAAGTAGCAATATTATTATGTTTATTTGTGTTTTTATTTTATTGTTGCGATACAGCTTTTAATTACCTAATAGGCATTCTTCACTGTCATTAATGGCTTTGTATCTCCTGTCGTTATTAGAGAGGATCATCACTCATGTCATCAAGGAAGGTACAATAATGATGATTGCAGAGTATCATCATCGTGTGATTCCTAATCAGTAAAGTCTGACAGATTATATTTGTTTAATAAAACAGCTGCATGCATAAAGTTGGGGAAAATAGGGAGGATAGGGGCAGTTGAAATGAAACATGTACTGATCAACCACTGACACTTTTATCTACATGTACACATATGCAGGGTTTGACAACTCAATAAGGACCAATCAGAAAGAAGAAAAGATCATTTCTTTTCTGCTACTGGCTACTTCTTGTACCAGTCAGCAATAAAATCTTATCAAAATTGAATATCAAAGTTTTAGATTTAAAATATTAACGAACAAATATATTTAAGAAACATAATTTATTTAATTACAACAGTTAACAGGTATGCAAAAATAATATTTAAAAACTAGATGGCAGAAATGATATGATTATGAATCACATTCTTTGTCAAAACAGCCTTTCTGATCCAGTGAAAGGTCTATTTGTTATGTTACCTGCATACAAATAGAATATTCTCTGTATCGAGGGGCAATGCTGTGCTGACTGGAACTTCAATGTGAATGTCAAACACACCTTCTTTGCTTTCATAGTTCCTGAAGTAACTAAAGTGACAAGGGTTATCCACGGAGAGCCCACTGTCACCAAGGTGACCAGGATCATTGAAGGTCAACCATCCATCACCAAAGTCACCAGAGTTGTCTCAGGTAAGTGTTTTGTTTTCTTGAATCAATATGTTAATTTGCTTAATATCATTTATCGTTCTAAGAAATCAAGAATGCTGTCATCTACAGGTCCTCAGTACTCAGTCAGCACTGGCACCACCAACATCAACCTGGAAGGTCAGTGAAACTAATTCAGATTTGAACACAGCAATTCAAAGATAATTCTAGTTATTGTAAGAATTTGGGCTCATTGTCCTAGTTTGTGTCACTATAATGATGGTATCCAAAGTTTTATTGCTCATTTTTCTGTACATCAGCCTCACAATGGTAAATGTAGTTGTATTTTTACATTTACATTTGCCACTTATAAATATAGAATAATATAACTTAAGTTCACACTAGTTCAAGTAATTGTATTAAAAGTAATACCACTTTTAAAAATGCTTATGGGTGATTAAACAGACTTAAAACATATGTTCAAAATGAAGCTTATAAAATGTATGTTTGTGTGTACAATGTGAATGTTATCATGGTAAAAATAACCAGAATTTTACCTAATTATTCTGTACGGCACAGTTTCTTACAGAACAGTAGTACAGTGCATCTCTGTAGAATATTCCAGTTTCACTTAAAGGATGTTTTCTTTGTCCTTCAGGAGTTGACATTTCAGAAATTGCTGTGAACTCTGAAGGGAACCCCGATTTGGCATCTGAAAGACTTACCAAAATTATCCAAGGTGAGTTTCATCAGTCTGTACATCTTGGTTGCTGGGAAAGAAAAATCAATAAATAATGACATATGTTTGTTTGCCTTTTAGCTGGCAGTTCAAGAGGAACCACTCCCCGAAGAGTTGTAGGTAAAAGAAAGAAAGAAAGAGAGAAAGAAAGAAAGAAAGAAAGAAAGAAAGAAAGAAAGAAAGAAAGAAAGAAAGAAAGAAAGAAAGTAGAGTAGAATTGTTTTATGATCAATCATTCACATCACAAGTGATTTTGAACAGATTAAACAAACAAGATACAGCGTGTTAATACATTTTAGAGGTGCTTGTAGGTTTTTCTGCTAAATTAAGACGACCAGATGCTAAAATTTTATATCTGCCACAGATGGAAGTCTTCTCATCTAACATTTCTTTAAAAAAGAAAAAAAAAAGAAAAAGCATATTTCTTAAAATGTCAAACTATTCCTTTAAACCATGTGTGCTGCCATGCTTGCCGTCACAATACTCAAGTGAAAGCTACGCTCTCTCTTGGTGCCACTGCACCTGCTGTTCGTACTATATAGCATTTTAAGCCTCACTCCTACTCCAGCATCCAACTGTTGGGTCAGAGTCTAAGATATCATCACTCTCTGCTGTGCTGAGCTTGGTGTTTTTCAACGCAGTACATATTACATTTACATAATGATCTTTTCCAAGTAAGTTGGCTGACTCACGTGTATTAATGGCTCTAACCATTTTTTTTCTTTTTTGTCACCAGCTGGCAACAGGAGGAGAGGAAGAGACTGAGCAAGGACGGATGAGAATATGAAGGTTGTAAAGGCAGAGACAGATACCAAAACCAGAGGTTAATTCTATTGTTTTAATACGGGGGTTACACTTAAAATGTCAGTGATTTGAAATTAACTGTAATAGGTGTAACTGGCAAAAATAAAAACTATTCTCAGAAACAATTTAATGGTGCTTTGAATGTATCTCTTATAAGTGTAAATTGTTTTTAAAAAGACTTAATTCCGCATATGTAAACAGGGTTCAAATGAGCATTTTGGCGTGACTTCAAAGACATGAAACAAGACAGGGTCATAAAATCTTTTAAATTCAAGCCATTAGGGCAGTAATAAAAACATTTAAATTCTAAACTTCTCTATGCCTTTGCTCAAGGTGAAGGTTAAAGCAAGAAGATTTTACGAGCTGTTTGGGAAGATTTATATCATCTATCTCGGCATGTCGACGAAAAAGAAATTATGATGTGTTTTCAGATTTTTACTTTGTTACAATACTTTCAATTTCTCTGGCTGTAAGTTCTTTAAGGTGTCGTGTAAATGTTGTCTATGCTTGTATCATTTGGAACAATGTATCATCTGCAGGTTTTCCATCTTTCTATTTTTCAAACGTCTACCAATAAAATGCATTCTTTGATATAAATGCCAATTTGACTAGGGCATTGGAAGAGATGTTTGTTTGGATCAGAACAATGTGTAAATCATATCTAAGCTGGCGTTTGTAAGACAGCTAAATGAAATTTGCCGGGAGGTTGCAGCGACAGTGTGTGGGCTGTTGTGCACAGACATTTGGGTCAGGCCCAGCGTCTCTGTTATTTGGCTCATGTGAGAAGGTCTTAAGTGCAGTTTATAGCTTCTTGGATGGTCTGAAATGGAGCAACTGCCAAGATGCAAACACTAACTCTTGCCACATACACAAACATGGCAACATGTAAAAAGCGTTTCATTTCTTCATCTGTAATTTAAAACATTAAAAATAATACACAATGTGCAGTAACAGACTTTATTGATCCAGGCATCGAACTACTACTAAGTCATGATGCACATTATCATTGCGGTGCCATTTAAGTGCTGCTTTAATTAGTCATATTACAAATTACATCGTAAGTGAATCACTTTGTTCGTCCAGTCAATAGCCTGTGGGAATTCAAAATAATAGCTAGAAGTTGTTTTTTTTTAAAGTTCCTTTATTGTTTACTATAAAGAAAGACCAACAGATGTAAGTATGACAAAAAAAATATGGTCGCCCATATAAGTTTGTGTTCTTCTGTGTAATGAGCAATTGACTGACCATAATTCAGTATCAGTGAAACATCCTCAGCTTCATAAATACTGTATGGCAATATAAAGATAATAATAATATTAAGTAATCTGGTTGTAATGTTGCAGGTAGGCTGGGGCCATAAAAATGAATAATTTATCCTTTTTTATAATATTTTCCTTTCACTAAAATCCCTGAGGAATTATTGTATGTTTACACTGTCCGTCCGTCCGATACGTTTGTGTGCTAGCAGCCATTAAGCAACTACTTGTTCTTAATCTGTACCTGTATCTTGTCACAGAGAGAGAGAGTGAATACAGTCTGCAGTCAGACGCACAGCAGACGATATTTTATGCATTTACAACATTGTCTGAGAATTAAGAAAACATCTGCTGGAGGATCCTATTTCTTTTCCATTTGGTCATGGATTTTCCACACTGTACACAGAAGTGATCTCCCTATCAATTATTCAGTCATTTATGAGACTGCTGGTATCACCAACATCAGATTCAAATTTCACTTGACGTGGCGTCGCAGTTTCCTACTCATCACTATCACCAACAGGCATCTTCAAGTGAAACCACGCAGGCGGCAAATTCATATATACTGTCTTTTTGCCGAACAAGCGTTCACTTGACTTTCCTGCTTTTGTTGTTTGTTTGTAATTTTGTGACCAAACAATCTATTAATGACATGAGTTTTCCACACTTGACATACATTTGAAGGTGCTTTTCAAAATCAGGCAGAGCAAAGGCTTGACAGAATAAAAAAGAGTGTTCCAGAAATCAATAATCAATTAAATACCTAATTACTATACTATTCTCAGGGATTATGCAATTCAGATTTTAGAAAATCACACTTGCAAATAGGAAACTGTTTGTTTTATTTAACTGAGCTGATCAGGAGTCATTGGTGCAAATTAATAATGATCTAATCAAAATACAATACGATACAATACAAAATACAGAAAGTTTAAATTTGTATTTAGGGATGATGAATAATATGATGATCTTGATGTAGATAAAGGTCTCTTTAGGTCAGGTCTTTTTAATGTGCCCAAATCTATCATGTAGGCATACCTGAATAACTGTCTGGCCCAGTAAATACAATATCAGTGAATACTTTGGATGCAGCTGATGTGAATTACCCGTCACCTGAATGCAGCATTGACTCCAAAAATCCCGACATGTTCCTGGCATGGTGGCTGCTCAGTCTTGGATGAGTTTCATGTATGGACTTGGCTACAAAATAAAATAAAATAAAATAAAATTGATCCATCCTTATCCACATAAGATGGGGAGTGTAACTAAACATCAACCGAGTAGTAAAGCAGTTTAAAATGGACTGATGTTGAAGGAAACATGACTCAGTATCCATGTCCTGATTGACAGTTAGGTCAGAGAAGTGCTTCTTTATAATAAAACTAAAAGTCACCTGAATCCACAGGGTGCACTTTCAAAACAAATAATTGTATTAAATGTGAATTCAGCATTAAAGAACAAAAGGCACCCCGTGCATGGCAGCGCTGCTCTCCTGGGTCCAGCTAGTGCATGGCACAATAAAATAGATTGATATTAATAATAATATTGATCTTTTTTATTGTGAATTAAGCACTGTTTTGACTTTTCTGTAACACACTAAAGGCTGCATGGGTTTAGTAGCTTATCTGTACTAACAGTTCTTTCATCAAGCAAGAATTATGGCTTTGCCCATAGCTTTTCTTGGCTATTTGTTATTAATCCCACTCTACTGATGTGAATGCTCATGTAGCTGGGTTGGTTAATTCGGTCTTTGTGCCATGATTACCTGCTTTGTGGGTCCAGGTTAAAACACTTTCTATAAGTAAATTCAAAAATATCAGCTATAATTATAAATAACATTTTAATTATTTAACATAATAAAGCCAGTTCTTCAAAACACACATTTATTATTTTGTTTTTCTTTTCCACTTACGAATACCAAGATGTTGCATAATATCTGTCTAGCTAAACAGATGCATGAGAAGATTATAGTTTCATCCACTGGAGGAATTTATTTTATTTTAACAGATTCCACAGATATTTTAATGAGCACCAGTCAGCTTTCATGTTTTTCTCTCTTGACAGTTCTCAATTAAGATTAAAGGACATTGTGGCTGGCTGCATACCAAATCACATACTTTCTCTTTTCATTTTAGTACATACTGCATCTGCCCTGACAAAGGACTGTTGCTTGCAGAATACAATTGGGATATACTTTGTCATAACATTGTGGCATTAACATTGACCTTCTTGCTCATACATCCGTCATAGTCTGTATTCATTATACACACAAGAAGCAAAAAATATGTAGTAGACTTGAATGCGCTGTCACCTGTCTTTGCTCTCTCAGCAGCTAAACTAAATAGTATGGTGGTATGGGTAATGGATTGCAGCATTTGTCAACAAAAATTAAAGAGCAAATCTGGCATAGTGAACTCTGAATACTGTCAGTATAGGACAAGATTAAATCCTTTTGACGGTCCAAAATGTGAGTGAAATGCAGCCAAACAAATTACAATTAGATAGTTACAGCAACAGGCTTACAAACATGGCTGACAAACATTCTTATGCTCTTGATATCAATTTCTGCATTTGTCAAAATTGTTGATAGAACCATGATTTTATTATAATTTATAAGTTTTTAAAATAATCTACTGACACAAAATTACTAAAAAAATCTGCCTGTTCAAGTAAGTACAATGCTGCCCGTCTGGTGTACCAGTATTAAGAGCAACACTGAGGCAGGAGGTGGCCAGGGTAGTTGGATGGGTCACGACCTGGCTCAAAGGTAGGACAAAACATGGAGACCACACATGACTTCTTAAAGTAGGAAAAATAATATTTATTTAAATAAATATTATTAAGTATGTATGTCAG
>JBBPCS010039752.1:0-20684 GCA_037974645.1 Hollardia meadi
TGACCTCGTCTTTTAAAATAAATTATATTTAACTGTAAATCACTCAATATGATTCGAAGCAGGAGTTTAAGGATAATTGACATTTAAGGCTGATCTACATGGTCTGAAAAAGAAATCATTGTCATCATCATTGATTGTTAGGCCATATGTTCTAAAAAATGAAATTGAATAATTTTTTATCAAGATAAAGGACATAATATGTTTGCAATTAGATATTAAGAAGGACATTGTCTGACCTGTTTAATAAAAACAAGAATGACATAAAGAATTCAAGTTTACACCGTTGTGTTTCTTTCGTCCCACCCCGTGTTTCAATCGTCCCGACCAAGCGGGACAGATGAAACAATGCGCCACTTCCGATCAAAGTCAAATTACATCGAAGTCATTCCACATTTGTACGAAATAGCACCTGGTATTGATAGAACACACGTGAGTTGTTGATCACAACGAAAATTAGTTTCTGTCTGTAACGTTATCTTTTAAAATGACGTTTATCCGAAAAGTGTTTCAACTGTCCTGGCTCTCCCCTACGCACCAATCAGCCCCCTCAGTTCTACATTGTGACGTTTTGCTTCACTCGATAAAGAACACTGTTGAAAAAAAAAGCATTAAGCAGCAACTTAATCACAGCTGGAAAGGAAAAAGTATTTACTCCAGGGTTGCTGAATTGCATTACAATGGTGGCTTTTATGACTAGATAGAAGTCAGCATAACATAGTATGAGAGCATGTGCAAGGACATGTGCTTAAACATTATCTTAGGAGCATCAATATATCGAGCAAGCTGTCTTCCTTCCGGAGACATTGCGAAACACAGTATTTATTCTCTATTATGATGTGAATTTGTTTTATATGGCAGGCTGCTGGCAACCATATATATATTGATGCTCTTCGTTTCACAGTGAAATTACCTCAATTATGAAGCTTTAGAAAATGATGTCTGGTTGTAAGCATTTAGACTTTATCAAGGTGACAGCAGTGAAATCTGACAATGGCCCGTTTAGCTAAGAGGAATGTTCTCACATTTCTCAAAATCTTGAAGTGGCTGTTTTTTTTCTCCCCAGCATGTTCTAATTTCACAATGATCAGGCATTCACCATTGAATCCAAGAACTGGTATGCGACGGAACGACAAAACGGCAACTAAAAAGGCGAGCTGCCAATCTGCCAGATTGTACAGTACCGCACTCATGCCTGAGGCTGTCCCTTTACCTTTCCTCTCAAGTCAGAAAAAAGGCAAGTATATATCCTCTGTGTTTTACATAAAAATTTGAATCCCAGATAACGCTTGTGTCAATCAAAAATGACTTAATCGGTGACCAAATGGTACAAAAACCTCACACATGTTTAAAGATGTTGAGCTGCTGGTCTTGGTTTAGTCTGGATAGACTGAAACCAAGGAGACCATGCAGGCGGATGATTCAGTGCAAGCCGGTGATAACAAAGACAAATAACAAGCCATGGTGCGAATGGAGTTCCGTTTGAGATACTCTATAGGAGAGACATGGGGACTGACAAAAATAATTTCAATCAACTGTGCAATCAAGTGATAGCGATTAAATCACTTTCTCTGGGACATTATCATTGTGTGACTGGTTCATCCATCTTACATTCATTCGGATGTCTGTCTGGTGGGTTTGTGGGTGAACAAATGCGTGTGTGGCTCTGCTCCAAGCCTCTCAAGCAGGTTTTATGGCTCTCTGGGAAATGAGGCAAGGCATGCCGTATGAAAGCTCCATTTTCTCGCTGCAAACTGGTTTAAACACAACATGATCACTCTGAAGCCCTAAGCTTACAAGCACAACCTAAATTTTATGGTCACAATTTCGAAGGTTACACAGACAATACGTGAAATAGGATGCTGCTCAGACTGAAAATATCTCCAGTCGATTTCTGCAGGTATTGCCACAGTGAACAATTTCCTTTTCATTTGGCATGAGCAAACAACACTGAAAATGTGTGGGTGATTTTGTTTATTTACCTTTGTTATGAAAATAGTTAATAAATAAATTATATGTAAGTATTACAATGAAACTGAAATGCTATTAACATTTCATAATGATATATACCACAAATAATGATACTATAATTACAGTATAAAAGAAAGATAATGGCAGAACACGTGCCTGAACTGTAGTCATTTTGATAACATATTAAATAATGCCACAATTTCCCTAAGGCATATACGTATACTGAACATCATATGATACAATAAAATTAAAATTATTCTAATGGAGTTTAACTTTCTAACGTTGAAATGAAATAGTGGCCTGAGCCAAAAACACAAAAGAAAACAAAAAAAAACCCCATCACATATCAGCAGGCAACTTTCTTCAAAAAAACAAACAGGTATATAAATGTAATGTATTGTAAATATACACCTGTTTTAAAGGGTTTCTGTTACATTAGGACTATATTAGCCTGGTTGTTGAAAATAGATTCGTCAAGTAAGTTTTTGCCTTTAGTAATGCATTTTGATGCTGTGCCAGCAAAAGAGCAGCACTGATTGTCAGTGTTGCTAGGACCAGAGCCTTGCCTGTGGGCAGGTACATGAGTTTGGATGATTGTGTTTGTTTGGGAGGACCCTTGGCTGTTTGGCTGTGCTGCACTGCTTCCTGCTCCTCCTGGGTCAGGGCCATGGGGCAGAGTTCAGCCAGTACTTCCAGAGCTGCTCGCTGGCCAGCTTGTACTGCACCACTCATGTACCCACACCACTGGGTCGCTGTTTCTGTGCCTGCCCAATGGATCCTGCAAATCAAGAAAAACAGTGAGCCATATACAAAACTCTAAGCTTTGTGTTGCTGCTTTAAAAGGCTTTTTTTTTTATTCTCTGTTGGCGTAATTGCATCCCTTTTCGCACCAAGCCATCAAAACTCATTTGCATTATCAGTTTTTCAGAGTACACGTGATGCTGTTGACTGCTAAGATTTCCTCTCTGATGAACATTAAGTTTTGGCCTTTAACAAGTCTCAGTTGGCTTAGATGCTCCACGTCTCTGTGCACTGAAATTTGCAAGTACATGCTCAGCAAATTAGGTTGAGCCCATTCAACCATGTGGGGGTTGATGACTAGAAAAGCACAATAACAATGTTACTCGCTCATCCACTTTTCTTCTTCTTGTAATAACAACAAAGTCAATGATGTCTTATAAACCTTAGATTATTGGCCCTAGTGCCCAGGTCCGTTGTCAACATCAGTCCACATCATGTGCAGTTGAACATACTGCTGTCACAGTTAAATGTCAGCTAGAGTATGCAGACTGGAGGGCATTGTCACTGGCAGAATGGTGGCATTATGGGTTTGACTGTTTAACAGTCTAGTACAATGAAAAGAAAAAAAAAAACGGGGATAGCAAGCATTGGACTCAGCGGTTGGGGGATCAAAGGTGGCAGTGGATGCTGCTGCTGCCAAATGCTAGCCCCCCAAGAGGTTGGAGACAATGGCTGCAGAATTGAAGATGTCCCATTACCATCTCTTTTTACCGGTGGCATTGTAAAAAAACAAACAAAAAAACATACCACTACACACCCAAAATGGAGTTACCTCAGCAGGTACCTTAGCTACATTTCTCAAAGCCCCAGTCCATTGTTCATAGATTCAAGAGTGAGGGGAGTGGCAAAGAGCTTTTTGCAATCTATCTGGTAACCTCTAAATCTAATCTATCTGTCTAGCTTGGAGGTAGAAACCAAGTCCAAAAAATGAAGCACAAGATAATATCCAGCCCTTCCCATCCCTTGGTCTTGACAAACCACCCCCTACCACTATGTACAAGGTGGTGTAGAAAAAAAGGTTCAGTGAAAATTAAAAGGCCACTATTATGTGATACAGATGGAGGGGCTGCTCTTCCAGCTAGTTTCTGATTGATAAGATGAGGTTGTGCCAAATTTGAAACTTCTATGGGCTAATCTACCTTCTAGTTTCTGCTCCACAGCTGACCGGCCTGCAGCCACTGATATCAAATATGATGTCATGTTCTAATGGAGTTAGTGGACACTTTGGGTTTTGTTATGCTCTTCACACTGTAAGAAGTGTCTGTCATTTTCACAGCATTACCAGGTTTGAAGTGAGTGAGTGAATCATTGTTTTGAACAAAGAATGTTCGAATGAAATGATGACTTTTTTTTGCAGACTGTTACCATCTAACATTCAAAATGTGCCATGTTATAATTATTGTATATATTTATGATTGACAAATATATTATAGGCCCAACCACCAAACCCTATTTATGTTTAGATGGGCTACATTAATTGTTACATAAGAGAAATTAACACGTGTGTCCTGCTAACAATTTTCTGTAGTGTTTCAGGTGTGATTTCTCCAAAAGCTGTGCTGTACTCAAGGAAATGTCGCCCATAGCTCGGTAAGGCGAAGCACAAAGAAGATCTTCAAACAAAGAAAAATCGCTGAGTTGACTGAAGAAAGAGACTGGAAGTTGTTGAATTTAACTATCAAGTCTATGGTAAGATCCACAGTAACTGAACAGGTAGGAAGATTCTTTATTGTCACTTACAATCAGACTCAGTACAATGTAGTGTAACTTATTCTCTGCATTTAACCCATCCCAGAGGGCCAGTGGGCAGCCATGCAGTGCCTGGGGACAAACTCCAGCTCTACCTAACCTAATAACCTAATATATTGTACGTTAGGTGGATAAAACAGAGCACCTGAAGGAAACCCACCCGAACACAGAGAGAACATGTAAACTCCACACAGAAACGCCCTGTCCCACCATGCTGCCCAATATTTGTATGCAGTTGAACTCTGTCATGTGGCCAGCTCAGTCATGGTTTACATGCCTGTTTGTGAGAGGACACGGACGAGCAGATTGATTTAATCAATTAACTATTTCTGTATTTTCCTTCTTTGGAAAAAAAAAAATGTAATTGGGGCAGCTGTGGCTCACGAGGTAGAGCTGGTCTGTGGTTTGATCCAAGGCTCCGACTGCATGTCGACTTTACTAAAGGCCAAGATATCGAACCCCAAATTGCTCCCAATGGCTGTTCCATTGGTGTGTGGATGGCTGAGCACAGAAATAGCTTTGGATAGAAAATGCTGTATTGTTCCTGATGAGCAGGTCAGCACCTTGCATGGCAGCCTCTGCCATCAGTGTATGTGGCAAGGGTGTTGAGAAATGCTTTGAGTAATTGGCAGATGAGAAAAGCACTATATAAATACAAGTACATTTACCATAGTTATACCGCACACACTGACATTCAGGACCTAAAGACAAACAAAAAAGGCACATTGTAATACACTAAATTGGTTGGGTTAGTTATCCAGCAAAATAAACATACTGACAGTAAACACTATAGGAGTATGTTTGACACCACCGTTTTTACATTTTGACAACATTTTCATATTTAAAAAATTTAAAAATGCTTCTCGTTTTTGTTGTCTGATCATTAAAAAAAAAACCTTCTCTATTTCTTATGATGACGTTGGTTTTATATGTTACAGTATTGAAAGTTTGATCATCAGTCATTCGAGCAAGTCTCATCTTCCTGCCCAACAACATCTTGTTTGGTGAGTGGGCTCTAAAAATCTTTATCCGCAGGACATGTAATTATTAAACAAGTACTACATAACATTTTTTTTTTTAACTGATTGAATTAGCAGTGTTTTCCATGTATTCCTGATCCCTGTTTGTCAAGAATATTGTTGATATTTTTGTTATTGTTAATCTGTGGGTGACAAATTAAAGGGAAAACCTGAATAAATGAGTGGGAGAAACATAACGAATGCAGATGCTTCCACAATAGGGCTGGGTGATTAATCAAATTTCATTTTTGGTTACGATTTTGGCTTCAAACAAATATGAAAACAACATAATTGAGAAAACGAGTACCCTGCTGCATTCTGTTTTGCAATGATGCTCAGATTTTTTCTTGTTATATCCAGTTTCATAGTGTTTCCTAAACAGCAGCGTGCTTTTGCCCCTCCCCAAAAGCCCAAACTCTTAGCCAGGCTGTGGCAGCCTTCGTTCACCTCAAGCCAAAAGGACAGAGAGAGTGCCTTTGGTCAACAAGAAAGGTAAAACTAATTCAGCTGTTAGACACACACACACACACACACACACATATAGGGTGCTTTTCATTATGCTAACGTATCCATGCCCCTTACTTTAAATTATAATATTAATATTTAAAAAATCTTACAGTAGGGTTAAGCTATAGGAAGATCCTCGATGATGGCGGAGGGGGAGCGATTTCTGGGTCACGGGAAGAGAGAGGACGTGAAGAAGCTTAAGTTAGCATCATGAAAAGCACCCACACACTCCTACACACTGAGCTTATGTTGGAGAGCAGGCATGGACGGTGGTTACACACTGTGGCAGTGTCTAAACGTTCTACAATTAAGTTAGAAGAGAGTCTAAGCATATGACCGCTCGCAGTGCAATGTGATGACGGCGTGTGCGTAACATGCCCAGAGCTGGCAGTGTGTCACTGGTGGCCAAGCACCTTCCACGCTGAATTGGACAGAAATCAGCAGGGGTCCAGACTAACGTTTTCCACTAGTAACACTGGTGCTCCCTGCTGAAAATTTCAGGAGCAGCAACAGACAAAACAATTTACAGAAATAACAACGTGTTGTGATATTTTAAAGGAGTCGTGAAGTGAAGAGAAAGAGAGGCGGAGAGAGCGCTTGTGTGGACGAGAGAGTGGGAGCAT
Source organism: Hollardia meadi (assembly GCA_037974645.1). Taxonomy (NCBI): domain Eukaryota; kingdom Metazoa; phylum Chordata; class Actinopteri; order Tetraodontiformes; family Triacanthodidae; genus Hollardia; species Hollardia meadi. The sequence goes on from JBBPCS010039752.1 coordinate 6,668, forward strand.
GCAGGTTTGGATAGAAATGTAGACGTAATACAAAACCCTTTTGTCAGTTTATCAGTGCTGTGTATGAACCACACTTCTGACTCAATTCTCCACTACCAGAAAAACAGAGTGACGGGTGACTCATGGAGGGGTCCAACGTGGGTCGAATGCAAATCGGTAGGCCTATGTCAGCGTTATGTGGGTTTTGTTCTTGTGTATGAAATGGCTGTGTCTTCTGCATTTTTCTAAACTATAATAATCTGGTCGTGGGTCACCTCTTGTCCACCTCCAGGCGCCCTCTCACTCCCTCTCCTCGACGGAGAAGGGAGCCGATCGGGTTTTGCAAGTTGAGAAAGTAACAGCAACAACAACTGTGTCTCTTGCCCCAATTAAGGAAATGGATCAAATGATTGCAGAAATGATTTGTGGCAGCCTGTCATGGCAAAACCTTACCAGTGGAGACTTTCTCCTGGTGTTTCACATGATATATGACAAAATAGTCATAGTCTGGATCCCTGTACGCAGAAAGAACCGAATAAAAGACGCAGTAGTTCTTGATTTTGCTGTATATATATTCCATGTATTTTTTATTTGTTTTTCCACAAAATTCAATAAATTCATTTTCAAAGTTAATGATAAATAATCGTGATTATTATTTTTGTCATAATCGAGCAGCCCCATTCCACACAGGACAACCAATCATGCTCTGTGGCGTGTATAAAAATGCTGAGCAGACCTAGTTGGTTCTGTTTTGGTGTGAAGACGGCAGGAGATTTCTTACCCTATTTACTTACCCTCTTTCAAAGTGACGGTAAGTAAATAGGGTAAGAAATTGTGGTTTGATGACCGTGATGGACGTGCGTAAGTGTAATATGTATGAAAAAACAGAGGAGCAGCTCTTCCTCAGGTGAGTCAGTGTGTCAGTGCAGGACATGATCAGACTGTGAGCAAGAACAGTCCTCAACAATACAAAGAGAGGGATATTACAGAAAGGTTCCAGTACATAAAACCCTCATATCAAAGATGAATGCGCATTTGAGTGTTCAGTGGTGCAAAAACCAAAAGCACTGGTCTACAGAGATCTGGGAAAAAAGTCAGATGAGTCATCATCCTTCATCATATGCCCTCAAGAAGTGCATGTGTCGTGTATACAAAGAGAACAGTTCACATGTGAATGCTTGACCCCTACAGTGAGGGGGTCCGCTGGCTCTCTTGTGCTCTCTGAGGCTTTTTTGTTGGCACATTTTTGGTCCACTTGTCCCCTTTGAGGGAAGGATCACTGCAAATCAATCCAATGATCTGAATGATCACCTATGTCATATGATGAAACATTTCTATCCTGATGGGGGTGGTCTCAATGTCCAAAAATGGAGGTTTTTACAAACATGTATGTCAGACTAACAGGAGAAAAGTAGTGCAGATACTTGCAAAGTTTTGGTTAATGTCGGTTATTGTTGTCTTTTTCTTTTCAGTCGCAGCTCTAAACCCAGATTGCAGAGTTGCAGTGAATGTCATTGTGTCCCAGAATCTAAAGAACTACAAGGCTACTCCTGAGTGCAGAAGCTGAAGACCTTTTATCATGAAGTGTTCAGATGCCTTAGCAATGACCCTGAGCTTTTGTCAGAAGTTGATTATTTGAAAGAGAATGGAAAGCTTCTCCCCATAATCAAGAGAAAGTTAAAAGAAATACATCCACCTAACTTGACAGAGTTATTAGGTGGTACTGTATGTTTTAATGTTGTCATGTGAAGATATTTTATATACTTGTACTGTTGAAAAAAAAGGAACACATCAGATTGGAAGTTTTACTTTAATCCTAATGAGAAAGTTGTATTTTATGACCATTCTTGCAATAAATGTTGTTCTGCTATCACTTTTAGATGTCCTTTGCTCATATTTGGATACTGTTGAATACAATCACAAAACCATGCTACTGAAGATGGTTTCATAACTTTTACTTCACAATTTTTGTATTAATGTCTACACAGAGCTTTGTGCATGATTAGTAAAGTTTAATTTATACATTTCCTTTGTAACAAGTGAGGAACAGAGGGATATCTATGACACACATATGTGCTTACAGTTTAGGTTAGGGGGATGAAGAAAGGTTTGTAAATGACTTGCATACACAATTTGTAACAAGTGAGGGAGATCTACAAATGATATCTATCACGTTTACATGTGATTAATTGTTTAAATTTTGAATCGGGGGATGCAGATAGCTTTGTAAATGGTTTAACCCACTGACATAAATAAAGATGGACAATGCGTCTCCACTTCCTCCATTCCTCCATTGTACAAAAGTGAAGCCAAAATATCCCGGATACGAGCGCTACCATATTGCGCTGGTGATGTCATTTGGAGCCAGAGTCTGTGCAGTAACGACCGGGTAGCGGAGTCGCGGTCTCGAGTTCCCCCCCATACACCCACCTGCCCAATCGCGAGCAGGGCTCAGCTGTCAATCATGATGTTCCACCCCGTTTTTATAGCATCAAATAACTAAAACCAGAATGTACATCAGCATGATAAGAACCACCTTAAATGACAGAAACCATCTTTGGGAAGAATGTATTTTAGGTGTACTTCTCTGCTAACACGGAGCGACAATTCGTACTTAAATGACTCTAGCAATGCAATGAGAACAGCTGCATGAATAAACTGGGAGGAGTTTATTACCTATTATTTTTATTTTTATTTTTTGGGGGCTTTTTTATTTGATATGGAGCCTTATTCAAATAAATAGGTCTTAGTTGATGAATATATGAATCATTACATACATACACCAATCAAAGCACAATAATTCCAGTGTTTGCGCCCATTGGCAATTTATTCACAATCAATTGGGGTAAAGAAATATGGCAGAAATATGACTGTGAACAGTCATAAACAGATATGAGTTTAGAATTATGCTCACTATTTAGGCAATTTGTTTATTTGTTTAGTTTAGTTTGACCACTGCAGCCAACTCACTTCAAAACACGCAGCTTTTACTGTGCAGGTTCAGTTGTTGCTATTCCGGGTCTCTGGTTCCTTGTTTAATTGAACGAGTTGAATAATGGAACAAACTCACACTTGAATTCACACTCACTGCTTGCTGAATTACATTGCACGTCTGCATTCAATGCAATAATGGCACAGCCAAGTGTATGCAGCCTCAGCTACTGAAGATTGAGCTCAAACAGCATAGCCTATATTTTTATATAACTAGGACAATGAAATTAAGCAATAACCCCTAAAATGGCATTTTTTATTATACAACATGAACAACTGCAGATTAATTTTACTTTGTGCACAGACCTATTCCTACACTTATTTTCCTTATTAAATAACCAAATACAACCGTGTACCGTCTGAATTCAACTTTCTGAATTCAAATTTGCTTAGTGGGCGTACACTGTTCTACTGGGTTAGCTCACTAAAAATGAGAGTCTGTCACTGAGCATTATTCGGAGGCAGGCCATTAAACTTGCAAAATAAAACGACAACGCGCTCAGAGCCGATATGGGCATAGTTTAGACACATTTACTTTCCCGTTTTTTTATTTTTATTTATTCTTTTACAGTTTTGAAATATAGCGTGTGTGTATTTTGCTAACGGCCTCCTAAAAGGAGCTAAATTAGCTTATCAGTTTGCTTTACACTCAAGTCTGTGCACAGCAGCGTTAAGATTTTTGGAGCTGTGCATGTTGGCTCCCATGTGAGCCCCTGCAACCTACGATTACACATGCTGAGTGTAATAGCACGTGTTACATGTTCCTTTGGAGAGCCATAATCCCATCCTTACTGAGGCAAGCTAAATAAACTGAACTCCCTATATTTTCGCATCTATATACTGTTAAGACACAAAACGTTCCACTATGGATTACGTCCAAACGGATTACTACTCATGTATTCATTAGTCCACCATACTTGCTTTAAGGCTACTTTAGTATACCAGCCCCCCTACGGGCTTCATAGCACCTGTAATTAATCTGACCAGTGTCCCTGATGATTAATTCATTTTATCCCACCAGCAGAGTTAGAGGCTTCAACAGCAAACAGGTCGGCTCTGAACTCCATGTATACGCTTCTCTGATGTCAGAAAGCAGGATGTGAGTATGAATTTAGAGGGACGAAACTATTCAGCAAGGGTGCTAACAAGAAATTGGATGGGTACAAAAACAGAGTTGTCAGGAATAAACAAAGCTCCAATGAGACATTTTTAGAAGCATTTCCATTGTTCTGTTTTAAAAAGCATTTTGTTTGTTCCAGCCTACTGAAAGATGCCATGGTGGACTTCATCAGCAGAATATCCATGACCTCAAAACTGAAAGGCCTTTTGGCAACAGGTCAGTAAGCTTGGAGTTGGTAATGCACACCACCTGCCTATCCGCTGAGAGGTCTTGGAGTGTTTTTTAAGTCCTAAAAAATGAATTTGCTGCTTTGTTAAATTTGCCTGACATCACTCGAACTACAGGGTCATTTAAAGCAACAGCTGTGCCTCAGCGTGTCACAACCCGAAAGATCACTGAGATATACTATCTACAAATTATAATGAAAAAGGAAAGCAATGCATTTACCAAGTATGGTTTTAACAAAAAAAAGTGGTGCAGTGAGAAATCAATCAACCCAACCATTACAGTGGCATGCAGGTGGCAGCAAAGAGCAGGTGGCAGTAAAGAGTATAATTAGCAGCAGCATGATAATGAGAAGAGTGAGAGCGTATCAGCTTAAAAATGATGATGAAATTTTAAGTAAAAGTGATCAGTCGACATGACTTCCGTGCTCTTTCACGCGCTTTCAGTTATTTATTTATTTATATAGTTTTTACTTTATTTTTTAAATTTTATTTTATTATTATTATTATTATTTTATTTTTTTTAGTTTAGTATTTTTTATTTATTCATGACAATCCGACATGGGTTGCCCCAGTTATCCCATCTCAAATTTGGGAATGAGGACAAAATAATCCCTCTGAGCCAGTGGGATATCACTTTGACCTCCACTGTCTGCAATCTGTTCTACTGTGTTCAATTGAATCACATTTCCCAGTGGGCTGAGTCAGGTGCTGTAACAGCAGACGAATGAAATGGATGTAGAAAGAAAACTTGTGCACTGTCTCATTAAGCACAAATACAGGCTCAAAGAATAAAGCTTTTTCTAATCATCATTGACCTTTCTCGAGCATTTGATCACACTGACCAAAGCATCCTGTGGAATAAGTTGGCGTGACTTGTTAATGAAATGCCTTCTGTCTATATGGAAATATAAAGAGTAGCACAATAATCTCATCTGCTTTAGGTATATTCCCCTGACAAAGTCCGGTTGAAGTTTCTGTGTGGGCTATAGTGTTGGTACCTTTTGGTGTAAGGATCCTGGATAAACATTTGGAAATGTTCGGTGTGCCCAAATTTATTCTTCTGACACTCGTTCATGGCTTAGTCTTTCTGTATTTTGGAATGGTGTATAATTCCCTGAGGATGAGTGGTGGAGTGCAATTCATAATTTTAGATGAGATTTTCCTTGAAAGAAATCAGTAAAGTTTTTTTTATTTGTGAGTACTAGTGGGATCTCACAGATTTCATGTTGGAGTCGTGTGCTGGCAGGATAGCGTTGTTTTGGTAATTACTGGGTGAGATCATTTTCCCCTGTGTGAGAAGATTTAGCAGGAGTGGGATATATTGGAGGACAAGAGAGACTTGTTCTTTTACCAACTGGTCCATCCAGAAGCATCTTATTACCACAAGTTTTAGTTTTATTGGATTGTCCTTGTATAAACAGATGCTTTGCTTTTGGCTTATGTGTTGGCATATCACATTCATGCCGCATGTGTTGGCAGGAAGTAATCCTCCCAAGGCTGTTTAATGCAAATTCTAGAAGCGGTGCTGCTGCACTTTCAGTAGGTATATGATGTGTGGAGGAGATTTGTGCAACACTTTTGTGGTAAATAACAGAAGTATGTATTGATTGTTTTTAACAAAAATAATTCAAAAGATTTTTTTATAAACCCAGAATAAAGGATAATTGGGCAGATGGATTCAATTTGTCCCTCCTGATATTTGGGGGTGTGTTTCCAGTTTGTGGCTGGTCGATTTAAAAAAAAAAAAAAATCAAACATGTTTGATATTTATGACTTTTTTTTCGCTTCACCTACCTTATATAATGTTGCTTGCAATGTGTTTTCATGATGACCCTGACAAAGACCACAAATGCGTTGGTCTAACAATAAAGTTGTTCTGCAGTATATGCTAGTACAAGTGTTGCTGGAGTTTTGACCGCTGATATTTATGACTTGAAATTCTGCAGTGTGAAAGGAACAGGGACAGAGTAGTGAGCAGAAACCCGCAGTATCCAATGAGACCGAGCCGACCAGGAAGCGCCATCAGCTGGATGTTGTTGTTACCTTCGGCTCATGCTGAAAAAGCAATGTGCCACTCAGTCTTCTCAGGCAAGATTTCATGCACATTCTTTTTCTTTTTTTCAGTATAAAAACATAGTACACTGAAGTGCAAACAGCTAACGACAACAGTTTCTGTAAAAATCTCACCTCTCTGGAATAGCCACTCTGAAATCAACCTGTATGACCTGTGTGTGGTCCTGCCTATTTACTGAATCATCTGGTGTGTGTGTTCTTTTGATATAAAAGTCAGTAAAATCTGTCATTATGTTTATGGTCTCCCACATTTTTTAAAAATCCTGTCGCATGTACCTGGCATTGGGGACTTTAAACTCATATTGTGAATGGACTTTAAAGAGATGCACATGTTTTGTAGCCCAAAGTGCAGGTATTGTGTAATCTTATGCTGAGCAGGAAGGATAAGTGTTTGTGTGAATCATTTATTGCTGAGCTGTTATATGTTAGTCTGTAGGCATTACCCTGTAAGAATACCATCTATATATTGTAACTCTTCGAGCACATGTGAGACTCCCTGAGGAGTCAGTCTGGTGTTTCAGGCTGAAGAGCAGTGTTGTTGCTGCCATTCCAGAGAATAAAGACGGACTGACTGGCTAATCCTGAAATGGCTGAATGGATGTAAACTTCACTGTGCAGACTCACAGGGATGGACTGATAATCCTATAGAACTCTGATGGAGAGTTACGGCACCTAATAATCATTCTCAGCACTGATTTATAAAAATAGTTAAGGATAAACATCTGATATAATAATAAAAAAATAAAATCCCCTGCATTTAAAACCAACACACGGTTTAAAATGTATTCTGTTATACTCTATGTATCAAGGCTTGAATGAACTAATCCTTTTCTGTTGTTAGTAGTAATCCAAACAATGTGAGGAGCAGCACAAACAGTTGTTTTTTTGTTTTTTTATGTGAAAATGTTCAGCATCCTCCAAAACAATTCTCGTCAGTCCTGTGTTTAATCTGAGTGCGTTCTGGAGCTGTTTCCTTAGTAAAGAATGAACCCACTACAGAGGATTTTATTAATGGTTCTTGGCAGCTTTTCTTTCTTCTTACTCACTCTCTTTTCTATTTTGTCTCACCACACTTGAGTGGAGAAAGCCTCTCTGTAAAAATCTCACATACTGACCACTCCAGCATAGCACCCACCTATGATAATTACTCTAATTATAAAAACCACACTGTGGTCAGTATTAAGATTCATGCCGTCCCAAATAAAACCCCGTAATCCACCAGACACTACTGGAATCCGTACGTGCTCTTCAGTACACCATGTTTGAAGCACTGGCGCCATTTTACTCAACCAAGCATGTGCTTGTCTTCATTACATGTTCTGGATTTGCGTCAAGGTCATAGAATGTCCTTGAGGATCCATTCCTTATATGGGCTGGGAATGTGGATGAGGGCTACCGCCCCGTGCTGCTGTTTTACTTGCGTTATGTAATGAGCTTCCACTGCTCCCCACTGACTTAATCTCATTATGGAAATACATTACCTGGATCCCCCTCCCCTCCCCGCCCCTCGCTCTCATCCGTTCAGCTTTGTGCATCTCCGAACAGGTCATTAGAAATGGATTATAGGACGTTTTCCTCTGAGAACACCACTCCTGGCGACCTCTTGCCATTTCTTTAGAACCGGACTAATGTGTATCACTGAAGGTATAATCACTCCCACGACTCATGTCAATGATCTGTAGGTACTGGGTGCTAGTGAGTAATACCTGGTTGATAGGGTGCAGTGCCAACATTGTTTCTGTGGTATAAAAATAGCATAAGCATCCAGCAACCACAGTCAATATCTCTCATACTGTCATCTAGTGTACAATGGTACCATTTACTGAAGAATAAACTCTAAATGTAGCTCTTGAAAAGATTGATTTCAAAGATTTAGAAACTGCCATGCTGGTTAACTCCACCACATCTCTCTCAGGTGAGAACACAGGAGAGAGGTGAATTTTGGGGTAAGTAAAAGCATGATGCTGTGGTGTATTTGTCATCAGTGAGGTGATTACCTGCCAAAAGGCTTCCTCAGGCTGGGGTGGTAATATGTCAGCAGACCTGGTGCCATGACATTAACAGGGCAGCCCCCGCTGTAGTCCTCCTTAGCCCAATCCTGTGAAGTGGAAAATTTTAATGACTTTGTAGTGTCAAATCAATCAACAAAACGGCACCAAATGTAATCCAGCCTAATTTTTATTTGATGGCACAGCTCATGAAAAAATACACGATGAACCAAGGGCCCTTTGAAATCTGACACTGTGGGCCCCTTCACAGACAATCCCCAGCAACCCCTTCTATCACACTGAGTTCCCGTTTCTTTATCATTTTAAAACCGACACCATGGACCAAACTCTAAGTGCATATTCACCCAAAAAAATGACTTTTCACTTCACTCACACTTTGCATTGTAGAATTTCTAACACATAACTTGATTCTAAAAATGTACTTGCCAAATATTGAATAAATAAATGTTGACTCGCCAACCATGATCCACTTTATACTTTTCTTCTGAGATGCATATTAGTGGAATTAAACCTTTCAGCTTGTCGTGTGGAAAAAAGTAGGCTACAGTAACGGAAATGACAATTACAGTATGTTGTATGTTCATCCGTCATCAGACCTATATTTCCTATATAAAAAAACACCAAGTAATTAATATAAAATTCAAAGTGATACCCATTGGGCAGACCAAATATTTATCTCAACACTGTGCCATCAAAATTTGTCAGATTTTCTTACTTCACTAAGTTCTAAGTGGTTGTTATTGTATTCTATAATTATTGCATGCTCCCACTGAGTCTCTACAAAGCACTATTATGATGTCTCCCTCGACGTCCCTGCCCCAAGTTTCCTCAGGGCAACCTTCCATCTTGCACAGTGAAGTGAAAATCATATGTATCTGCATGACTAATGTGCTGTTTTAGAGTTTATCAATGTATGTTGCACATTAATAGTGTAGCTTATGAGCAGCTAATCTGTATTCATGTGGCATTTGATTGAAGCAAATACAATATACAGTATCTACTGCATGTGGTATAATATGTTCTCTCCCTGAAGTTGCACTAGTAGAAGCTCACTTTTGAAGTACTCAACCCTGCCTTCCTTCAGCAGGTTTTTCACCTTCCAGGGATTTAATTTATTGTATTCCATTTGTTTTTACGCGTTGATGTGAAAACAGTTTGAGAAATGAGCCTCTATTTTTTTTGGGGGGGGGGAGTTACAACTAGCAGCAGCGTAGAGTGCTGGGTAGCTGAGTTGCCAGATCAGATTGACAGTTTCCAGTCCAATTACGCCCAATTCAATAAAAAACAGCCCCAGTCATAACCTTGCCAGAATCCCATTGCATATGTAATAGAAAACACATCATAAACATACAGGTGCAAGGTTTCATGTCCGCATCAAATAACCAAAGATAAAATGTTACATAAATAGGGTTTCAACCCACGCTGCAGTCATCACTTGCAGACTCGCAGCTACATAGCTCACCAAACAATGAACCCTAAACGTACACTTTAATATATTGACTTTGGTTAATAAACTGTCTTTGTCAATGAAAATTAACTAGGTTTTCCCTTATCCCTTTAACATCGATTGAATACCTCTCATGTCGAATAAATATGTCTCAAATTAAATGAGTCAATAATATGAGTGAGTGAACACAAAGTTTACTGAACTTTGTATAGTGTTTTTGGCCATGAAATTAGAGCACAATGTTTTCAAAATCCCAACAAATATTGACAAAAGCAGCCCAAATTTCATCTACTAGCCTAACATTATTTTTTCCTGCCCAATGTGATCAAAAGTAGTCCAACTGGGTGGAAAACCGTCCAATCTGGCAACACTGCTGGGTAGCCATACTCAATACCTCTAAGGTGTAGACCTAAATAACCCAGTACCACGTGGTATCGAAAATTCTCCAGTTAAATAATCCCTGCATTCAATTACTTTTTGTATCCAGATCTAGAAAAAAAAGGCAATTTCTATGTTTTCGCAGCCAATCACTGCAACTATTATTCCATATAATGCGATTTTTGATTGGCCCAACACTGCATCAGCTACAACCCATACAGTCTGTGGTGTGATGAAGTTGAATGTGGTGTGTTTGACAGAGTTGGCAGTTCATTGGTGGCATTTTACACAACTGAGTGCTTCTATTCAGATTATTGGGTATTTAATGAAGTACTTTATTGGTATCGATATCACTTTAAGGGAAATGGTATTGGTACTGGTATTGTAATTTTTTAAACAAAACTCAGCCCTAGCCATGTGGGTCCACTGCTGCAGCAGCCGCAAGAGGCATAGTGAGAAAAAATTAAAAAGCAAAGTCACTCTTTTGTGTTGTATTTTCATGGATTGCCTCCCCTACCATCAAAATAAAGAAATTGTCTACTGTCCCTGAGTCATTTAAAAACTAGCCAGAACACTCTGTAATCCCAACCTGTTCTCATACCGAGCTCATCAGATATCGATGTTTTGTCATGGCCGTCCGTGTCCCATCCAGACGCACAAGGTACCCTTTGGCGTACACACACGACTTTCACCCAGGAGATCAGAGTTCGAGTCCCGTTTGAAAGAAAGTGTCACCAGTTATTATCTGAACCCAGCCATGTGATTTCTGTGCCTAAACTTAACCATACATCACAATTGTTTTGTGTCTAAACTTAGTGTAAGTAAAAGTAACATAGATGCAAAGGGCGCATGACCAAATGTCGGCATGTGACAACCTGGGATGAGAACAGGTTGGTAATCCCGTGCTGGCTTCCCACCATCCTCTTTGTACAATGTTATTGTTAATACAGGAGTATTCAGTTGTGGTAATAATTTAGATATGTGACATTTGCCCATACAGTCTGTTTCCATTGTGGATCTTTTGGGGTATGGATCATGTTTGAAACATCTCTGGTCCACATTAGCACATTTGATGGGTGTGGATTGCTGGAATACAATTTGATTATTAAAGCTCTTTACTAGACCCATGCTGGGCCTACTGTATTATGGTTTTGAAGAAAATTAGAATAGTTAGACTATAACTACTATCAAGCTAAAACAAACGTTTTTATGCATTACAGTTTGATATATATCTTAAAATAAATCAATTGGTTCAGTTTTGCTGCCAGAGATGCTGACTTTTCCTAAACAAAGTACATTTCTTCTTTGGAATTCAGGGTGAAAAATTTGACTAAGAATTTTGGCACTACAAAATTCTGCCTCAAACCAAACGTTATTGTTTTATTACCTCAAACATCTGCCACTGAACTACTTACTTTCTCTTCATAGTGGATGAAAGAGGCAGCCTCAGGACCTAGGTATTTGACCAGACTGGAAAGCACCGCTTTTCTTCTCTCTCCACTCTGCAAACAGAAGGAAATGCCTGTGCCAACACGTTACTTACATTACACTTCCCCATCACTCAGAACTAATACCATGGGCAGCTAAAATATATTCTAGAAACAAATCCAAGCTCATAGACAGAGGAAGCAGCAGTCAATTTGAATTACTCAAGCATGGTCAGCACATGCTTCTCATTGTATTAGTTCACACGGTGAGTTATGTACAGATCAGCTAAAGCTCGAGGCCAAACAGGACAGATCAACATAAAACATGCTGTCAGATGCTGCAAAATTGTCTAGGATTCCTTATCTGCATGTCATTTTAACTTTGCTCTCAACCCTGTTAATTTGCTGGAGGACCACTAATAGTGTCTGCTGAAAATCCATTAAAACAAAAAAATGCCATTTAACAAATACGCCACCTGTGCAAACAAAAACAATCATTAAACTAAATATCCAACTAAGTGAATTCAATTGAGTAAATTGTATAAGAGCCAAACATTTAAAAAAATCTGAAAATAAAAGCCCAATGTGTAATTGTAACCTTGGTGTCCACTTGCTTCACATACACCAACGCTATTTTCTTCTGTGTAGCAGTGAAGTAGCAAGCGGAGGTTAATTATTTAGCACCCTGAGCAGCATGGTACAGCAGAGAGACATCTACTCACGAGCTTTGTAGTAAGTCAGGCTAATGACTTATATGCCAAAATAACACATGGTTGTTGTTTGTTTTTCTCAGGTAAAGGGGAAGCACTAAATTAAAATGTCAACACAGAAGGAAAGCAAGGAAAAGAACGAGGATGTAGGCTGAGTGTGCGTCAAGTGTGTATGGGAGAGCAAGAGGATTGCAAATATCAACATTAAGTTACAATACATGAAGTGTAATTTCATCCATTGGCAACATAGGCATAAAGGTATATTAAGCCTGCATGAATCCAATAACAAATCTGATACAGAACGGAATTTGTCAACATTTAATATTGTGTTGATTCTGTAATATAATTTAGTCAGATATTTTGAAGGCTCATGGAATTGTTTATTTAGGTAGCGGATAACAATTAACGAGTGAGTTCTTAGTGGCTTCTTACATTCCAATAAAAGTTCTCCATCTTATGACACTGTCCACTCAAGCTCGTGCTTGTTTTCAAGGCAAAAGTGCCCATTATTGCCCATATTTACCAAGGCAACAGTTATTGAAACCTGGCAGACCACCCCGCACTCCTCAGTATGCTGTTTCAGAATGGTGCACAATCTCTCATGCAATTTCCATAATCTTGCCTGTGAGCATTTTGTTTGACACAACACAACTACATAATTTTGACAGCGCACACTAAGTAGCCTTTGTCTCCACAGAAAATTAATCCTAAACATGCATAAGAAATAGTTGCAGCACTATGTGATGCTAAAAAACTGTAGTATATCTAGCTTTTTTCATGATACATGGGAAACTAAGGCAGTTCTCAGAGGCATAATTTAACATACGCCTTTGAACATACACTCATAAATATAAAATACAGCTCAGGGCTAATATTAATTCACAGTTAAGCTATTAAAAACTTGGTAATTGGAAATTGGTAATAGCACATCTTGCAAACCAGTTTATATATACTGTAATCTCAGATGCAAATACAATAACTCGCCCTGATGGTGGAAAAAAATATTCATCAATGTCTCTGCTCATTTTTCCCTTTATATGCATAATGAATTTACATGAGATCAAAATGAATCACAATGAAAATTCAAAGTGACACAAAGTGTAACTGTGTTCCAAGCAGAGAACGCTGACATGTTTCAATTCTAAAGAGATAAATAAATAGATGTAGACTAGATCTAGATAAATAAAGATAAACATGTATCTCAACGCTGACAACCCATTACCTCCTTGGAGCTCCACAGAGAAGCCTGCTGGCCAGCAATGAAGCCCACCAAAGCAGCATTACCATTGGGGCTAGTGGCATCAAAGGTCACAGCGAATGGACAGTCAATGGATGATCCTGCCACTATTTCTCCAGAGAAGCCTTTCTCCTTCCAAAATGCCTGTTGAAAAACAGAGACGGTTCACGGCTTCGTGATATATTGCTAATGGCAGTTGTTTAACACAGAACCCAATTATAAATCATTTGGACACAATTCATATCAAGTGCCATCTCTTTCAGTCTAGGTATCTGCCTAGTAGGGATGGGAAGATTAACCGATTCGTATCGATACTCGAACACGTGCGGTCAAGATGCGAGCGCATCGGTAGAGCAGCTGTGAATCGATGCAATTTTGGAAAGAAATCGAGATGCATCGGTTATTAAATGTTTGCATCG
>JBBPCS010039762.1:0-20683 GCA_037974645.1 Hollardia meadi
CACCCATTCATACACTGGTGGCAGTGACAACCTTGCAGGGTGCCACCTGCTCATCAGAAGCGGTAACCATTCACACACATGCACTCACATACCGATGGCCCAGCATCGGGAGCAATTTGGGGTTCAGTATCTTGCTCAAGGACACTTCGACATGACCTTCCGATCACTGGGCGACCGCTCTACCACCTGAGCCACAGACGCCTGAATATGAAATGCAATATGTGCCTGTGTAGCTAAAGATCAGACACAATCTTAGTTGGTTTTTTTCATCCTACATGTCCTTAACTTGGCTTAAAGTGTCAGAAATAGACTTCTGTCAACATTGTCTGAAGGTTCAAATATACACCAATTAATTGTCTTCAGTTGATGGATACACATATAAAACAATGCAACATATGCAACTAAATGAGTTGCACAAATGTCTATGTAGAGGCTATCAGCCAAGTTAGCATTGTATTAAAAGAATAGTCAATAATGCAGCGTTGCAGGGGTGGATAGAGGCAGAACTATTATGACACACTGTGCATTTGATAGCTCAATGAAACCCAGATTTATTCCCTTGTTGCTGCAGCTAACCCTAGTCTGAAGTGTCCCTGGCAAAACAACAAAAACAGGGTGGCTAACCGGCTGGTTTTCTAACTTAATGCAGGTACTATTCGTTCGCTAATAACCGCTTTTCCCCTCCCCTACTTCTTATCCAGTTACCCATCACGGTGGACACTTCTCTTGATAAAACCAAAACAATGAGCTGAAAGATGCTGAAATGCTCCATAGTGCTCAAGTAGGGTATGGTGGTAATCCACTTTCAATGACTTTTTGTCATGCACAGCCATTGCCTTTGAGAATATTGATAAGAGCCCCTTTTTAAAGGGACAGTTCACCCCAAAATCAAAAATACATATCTCTAGTGCTATTTATCCATCTAGATTGTTTTGGTGTGTGTTTCTAAGTTTTGGAGATATCAGCAATATGTCTCTTTCCAGAAATCATCACCCGGTTACTCAAGATGAACCACAGACCTTGTTGTGAGCAGTTTCATGTAGGATAAGGTTTCTTGTTCACACTTGCCTCCTCCCTGACTCCTCCCTCTTTATCCTCTTCCCTCCTCCAGCCCTCCCTTTCCTACATTGCCTGCTGTGGTGGCCGGGAGGAGAAGAGTGAGGCATGCAGCAGCCACTCTTGTCTTGCTTTTAGTCAATTGTTTTCCCTCTAGCTCACTACCGTATTGTACCACTCCAAGGATTTTTTGCTATACTTATTCTGCGAGATGCAATTCTATAGGAAAAAGCCTTTTTCCTGTTTTTGAAGACACTGTCTGATTCATTTGATAAGGACATTGTTTTTCAAACTTCCTATAATTCACTGCTTCTTGTGTGATACTCCGATCATCTTATAATCCTACTTTGGCTGCTGCTGTATGTGAGTGCTGGCGTGTTTAAGATTGGCTTGCTGTTGTGTTTCTGCTGCCAAATTTTGGAGACTGTTTGAAATTTGAGTTCAGTGGAGCTCAGAAGGGGGAGGAACCTCGGTGGATGGTTTGACTTGGAAGAGAGGGCGATCATCTCTTGAGGAGTGGCATCTTCTCTGTGGCAAAGAGAGAGAAGTCATCGGTTTCCAGGAAGAAAGGGAAGTCTGATGTGGGACAACACCACCAGGTGTTGTGTTTGAGGGTTTTATAGTACATTCTTGGACAAACCAGGGGAAAATATCATTTATTTTGTAAAGAGGAGGAAGAAGATTTTTTTTTGGAAGGGGAAAGAATCTTTACATTTTTGCTTCACTTCAGTTACAACATGGCTGGGATATATGGATGCTTCAAGAGCAGGAAGTAAGTTCCTTTTTGTAATAATGCCATTTGATTTTTAATTGCATTTATTATGGTAAATGATTATGATGAAACTATGTTGCGATGCTCAGTTCTGTCGTACCAACTCACAATTACTTACTCAAAAAGCATTCACAGTGTTTGACAAAATCAGCCATAAGGTACAGTATCTCCTGAAGATGGCAAAATCTTGTTCTGGCATAAAATCTGACAACATAATTACTCATCTATATTGTGTCATCAAACTGCTTGTTCATATCATCTTGAACATGATCTCTGTGTGAAACGATGGGGGTGTTATTTTTTCATTTTCAACACATAATTCTATCTAAATGGAGGCCATGGAGTACTTGTAGTTGCTAACAATGTGTGTTAACAGACATAAACTCTACTGGGAGTACTTATTTTACAATTTGCCACATCTTGTACTGAAGAACAAAACATACAACAACACAAATCCAAATTACAAATATGGTCTTGGCGTGCACGTATTTCAATTTGCATGTTGGGGGTTTTCTCAGAGTCAATTGTCTTTTGTTACAGCGGTCTAATCGAACTCACTGTTTCTCTTTTGTGTATTGTGACAATTGATGGCTAGTTGGCGCTGACAGTCACTTGTCTGACTCAGAGCTGATTAAGTAAAGAGACTGATTTTACACTGGAAGTGAATCACTAGTCAGAAAATCCCAGAACTAAACCTGCTTTTGTTTTTGTGTTTATGCAATAAAACTCAGTAAAGTGAACATGATTTCCTGTCATATAATGTCCTGTCACTGCTTACGGATGGCTGTGATATATTAGACTTTTTCTTCATTTAAATTTGACTACATGTTTCCACTTCCTCAGTATTTTTTAAATTTGGCTATTTAGGACTCAGGGCTTGGCAATGTGATTGGACCACAGAGGGTTAGGATAATGAGTGCCTTTAGCGTTTGAACTACAGTAAAGTGTCTTTTTTTTTAACCAGAGTTGGGGAGATGTGGTGTTGGGCTTGCTGATACCCTCTTTTACTTTCTTTGTCTTTTGTTGGCCTTTCAGTCTCATGACATGACAACAATACAAGCTTTTATGGCCCACTCAGCAGAGTTGACTTAGACAAACATTTTGTTTGTGTGTGTGTGTGACACAGAGAGAGAAAGTGAAATAGGAGAGGGGATGAGCTGCAAGACAGCTTCACACAAATCCAACCCAAGAACCACAATGGGGACCTCCAGGAATTGGTTCATACTGACACCAAGATTAATTGAATCACTTCTTACTACTAACTGTCGATACATAGACAAGCCCAGACAAGTGGGTGCTTTAAAATTGAACTACTGAAGTTGTATTTTTAACACTAGAAGTCGGGGACATCATATGCTAGGAGTTTAAGTGGGTTAAGTCAGACAAGTCAGTTACATTTTAAATAATGATTTTCTTCCTTTGTTTATTTCAACGTGTTTAGAAATGAATAACAAAAGGAAGTCAGCAAAAATAACATTTGGCTAGCATGTCTGAACTTGTGAAACCAGAGCTATCAAAAAAAATGTCTGTTTTCAAAGTGTCTGAATACCACATCATATTTTTTCAAATGAACTATAGACAGCGAAACACAATCCCACTTGAAGGCGGCAAAAATCTCACAGGGCATAAAACGACTTCTCCACTATTCTCTATCGGCTAAAACTTTCAAGTAGGTTATGTTGTTGAAATTGACCGTTCACTTAACTCCTCTGCTGCTTTGCTACCGTAAATGCTTAAATAGGGTACTGCTTCAGATTTCACCACTAGCTGTATCCATGTGCATAGGGTTCTGTAAAAGCCTCCAAGGCCAAGGTACATATCATTAGCTCACAAAGTTATTGGGTTGTAGGTTGCACAGTAATTTCCTACTATTTCCTACACTCCAGCAGTCCCAGTCGAACTCATGTGCGAGATGGTGTTATGTTTGACAAACGCATTGGTGAGGCCATCACTCTCAAAGCTTTGTTGCTGTTTCATTACATGTGAAACAAGCTGTTTCTAAATACGAATGGTCTAAAGTCTAATGCCAACCACCAACGTGCAGAGTTACTGTTAATTCCTTGGCTAGCTAAGGCTGACTAAAATGTTAGTGACATTTTAAAATAGTTGATGGTTGCCGACTAAAAATGCTTTTGTCTACCTCTGTGATAAATTAAGAACACGGTTAAAATCCGAAATTAACACTTGTCAAGGCCAAATGTGGGTAGATTCTCCAAGTAAATCTTGGAAGGCTAACCACCACACTGGCAGGTAAAGGTTTGTATCAAAATATGAATGGAATTTTAAAAAACTATGCTGACAGTCTCTAACGTTGCCGCATTTTGTTATCTTGGGTCTCTTCTGGCTGCTGTCTGTGTCGGAGTTTGGTTAAAAATAGGCCTATTATTGTGAGCGGTAAATCTGCCCCTGTTAACTTTAAACTCCATATGTGCTGCACAAGCACTGAAAGTTTGACAGGCATAACAACAGTGGCTAAAGGTGCTTACTGAAGCAGAAATGGTCTTTACCCTCAATATTTTAGTCTTGATTTGGCTTCTGCAAAAATCAGGCAGGCTCGGCCCACCAGTGGCATAGGAGAGGGGAGTCTTAAAGCCGACGACAAGTGTGTGTTCTCACTTTCTCACCAGGGCTCTTCTTTCCCAATGTTTCCTGGTCCAACAGCCATTATGTAAGCACAAATAGGTTGAGTTTGTTCAGCAGGAATGGTGATGCAGCTGTAAATGAATGTGGACTGCGCAGAGTGACTGATGAGAGTGTTTCTGTCTTGAGTCCATGTAAGGCTTGTTGCTAAGAGCACAGGCCGTTTCAAACAGGAGGTGGTGGAGAGGCAAAGGAAGGGCGGCTGGAAGACGAGAGAAACCCAAAAGAATGGTTTCTATTTCGTGACCAAACCTCAGGCATAAAAAAAAAGAAGCAGTTTGGAGCTATTATCAAGTACAGATCAATTATGGCATTTTGAACAATAATTTCAAATCTGAAGATGACTGAGTATTTTCTGCTTGGTTTAACACGCTTCCACAGTTCATTCAGGTGCTGTCAAGTTTAGAAATAAAGAAAGGATCAGAGATGAGACTCAGACACAACATTTAGCTGTTTTTGTTAGATAAACTCAATCAAGTACATCTAGTGGTTTAAGCAGCTGCTTTGATCACAACAAAGTATTTTGAAGCTTTAGTGGTATTCTCAGATACTACTTAAACTTCCCCTCACTATGTCACAAGTATAAGACCCTGGTTGTGACCAATTGTTGGTTTACAGTACTAGTCCAGATTAATACAGTCAGGCATGCTGGACTAAGAAGCTGAGCTCTCTTTTCTAGCTTATCTGGGAACACTCTTTGTTTACAGGCAGTCTCTGGTTTTGTTTCAGTCATGGTGTCTCACTGTTGTTTCACGCAGCACTTACTTATAGTGTGGCGTTTGTTTTGTTTCACTGTTTTTCCTCTTTATAATTGTATGTTTTTATGATCCACACAGACTTGGCACACATGGACACAAATTAACCCACATTTTACAACAACTGTAAACTGTAACCACATTTTGTTTCTTAATCCCAGTAAGTCATATTTTTCAAACACCAAAGTGTTTGTCTAAAATGAGGACGTTGCAACTGAATGACCATTCTTACAGCTGTTAACCAATGTAATATTTTGTTGGTACTGGTTTGAACAAGCACAAATGTGCTCCATCATACTGTATAAAGGTCATTGTAGTTCACTGGCACGTTATGATTCTGGACGTGATTAAATCGCGACTGCTTGAATGCTGCATACAATGCTGGGAGTTTCAAGGTTCACGTATCAGGGCAGAGTGAGTTTGATGCATTACCTGTTTGCCTCTTATGAACAATTCCAGATGCACATGCAGCACAGGGGGTTCGAAAACACAGTCCTCATAGCTTGATTATGGACATTCTCAGTATTGAGACGCCTGTTACTGTTAATTTCGCAAATCTTTGTTTGCATTTCAAGGCATGGGAAATTCAAAGTAACAGTAAAATATTTTTGAGTCGAGAACAAAAATGTAATAAATAATTATAATAATTCCCTTCATAGTCACAGTCTCATGCTGACTGACTGAATGTTGATTAGTTGAATGGGTCAAAAGGAAATACCATGGTCCTAAAGGCCATGTTCCCAGTTAGGTATGTGTGGTTGGGCAACAGACAGATGAACAGACAAAGAAAGGAAGATGAGGGATGTGAGAAACTGAGAGGGGAGGTAAAAAGAATTGAAAAGACAAAGAAGGGAGGAGGGAATAAAGAAATGTTGGTGTGGAGGTTGGTGTGTTATCTGGCCACATTCTTTATATATTTCTCATATCCTTTTATGGCCCTTTGGCTCAAATTGAGCTCCTTCAAGTAATGGAAATGGGTTAGACAATAACAAAACTCATGTAAAAGCTTTTTAACATCTGTGGATAGAGTAATGGGGGAGTGAAAGATGTTTATCCTGAGAGGATGCTGCCTTTTTTTTACATGCTGGTCCCCACTAATGTTTTATTAGAACACATGCACAGAGACATGTGATAAGATGGCATAAGGAAACAGCTGTGCTGGACCTTATACAGCGCCCAATAGTCCAGAATGAACCATATCCTGGAAAGACTACTTTCCTTTATCTACAGTGTAAATTGATAAATGAATCCCTAGCTTGATATTTGGAAAATTCCTGAACACTACATTAACAATACAGGAACAATTCACCCAAAATGAAAATTCAGCCATTATCTCCTCACCCCTGTGCCGATGGAAAGGTGGAAAACATTTCTGGAGCTTCACAGCAAAAGAGCGTTGTAGTAAACGACTCAGCAGAGCTCTCTTGTGTGTGATGCAGGCTTCTGGGTAGCAGGCAAACACGGAGGTATGCAGAGATCTTATGTTCCTGGCGATCTCGTCTGGTGGTGCATGTACATGCATTCAAGCTTGTGCAACCGCTTCAGATGGGGTGTGTGCTGATGTTTTAACTTTGTGGCTACAGTGAAGATTTTGGTTTAAAAGGTGTAATTTGTATGATAAGGCCACAATTTTAGTTTAAAACGTAAAAAAATGAACTAATATTATCAACAGAATGTGAAGAAACAACAGTGTTGACTTTATGTCAAAGATGTCTATGTATTGTGTTACAGTTAGCGTGCTAACCAGCTTGCCCCGGCCCATACTGTCTCATAATACCACTTTGTACCTTGAGGGGCGATAGTCCTATAGCCCCTGTACTTGCGTCGCATCAGCTGGGAGATGTATGCGAACGGTGAGTTTGACAAGCTCTCTTCGTGTTTAGTCTAATAAGTAAACAAGACAAACTGTCAAGAAAGGAAATATTCTTACACCTATTTTCCTTACTAACAGAAAAATACAAAAATTTAACTTGATCCTCATCAGAGCCGCTGTAAATCACCTCTGTAGCCTACTGTATCTCCTGTCACCAAACTGGTCTCCACTGGTCTCAGATTTGTCCATTCCCGGTTTGGTTGCCAGCTGTGTTCAGGCTGTAGAGCCCTGTGGAGCTGAGCCCCCTGCTCATGGTGGCTCCCCCTGTGATATGGTCATGACCTAGGCAGACATCAGTGAGCAATATAGGCCCATAGCTCCACCGCTAAATGAGCTAAGTCGCTAAAGCTACAGCCAACACAGCCCATGATAACTAACTTACAGTAGACAGTATAGTGGCAGCAGTTTGCGGTTACTCTGATGATACTGACCCCTATATTTGTGGTACCTTAAAATTCTGAGGGGGTGGCAGTGGCTCAGGAGGTAAAGCGGCCGTCCCCTGATATGAGGATCGGTGGTTCAGTCCCCGACCCCTGCAGTCAGCGAATCTAAGTGGTATGGTCTTTTCAAATTACCACTTTGTGGGCTTCTGGAGAATTGGATTGCGCCAAACAAGCTGTATCAGCTCAGGATGACGGTTCTCGTTCTGTATCCGTTTTTTGTAACATTTTTTCTTATGATCAAACAAATGTACTATAGACAGTAGGCTACAATCCCCATAAAGGATTTTATTCATTTCATTCAGTTAGGTAAATTTGCTTTCTTGTCAGTGTTTAATGTATTGGCAGCCCAGTCACCAGAATAAAATGTTGGTATTGTATGTTTCTGCAAACCACGGATACGTTATATTTGTACAATTCATAAGTATCATCAACATTTCTGACCTGACGTACTTTACATTATCCTACATGTAGCCAATATGAGCTGACCTCCTCATCTGGAGGAGGGATCAGCTGGGTGAGACATCTAGGCAAGACAGGGTGCCAACAAAACCAGGTATTTTTAGCCAAATTCCTAACCCTAATCAAATGGTTTTGTGCCTAAACTTAGGCAGCATTGTCACAACATAAAAAAAAATGTAAAGAAACCCTGATCATATCCGTTGCATATGAAAAGTACAAATTTAACATATGAAATGTACAAAAGCATATCTTCAGAAATGCAGAGCCACACAATGCCAACCTGTATTCTGGCGATTCGGTTGTATATTAGAAAAGTCTTAAAAAAAGTTTTTTTTATTTGGAACTTTTAGTGGAACATCTGCTTGGTTGATATCAGATTACAATATAGAACCAACAACATTTGATAAGTTCTCAGTTTTATGTGAAACAAATATATTTTCCTGCATGTGTACTCAGTTTTGAAATGCATCTTGTTTTATCCAGTTCCTTTTATGCTGAAGTTCATTCTGGCTGTTTTCAATACAGCTGTGGTACATCTCTGATTTGATAATTATATAACTGTGCTTTATTTAAAGCAAAGGGCCTGGCTGATGAAGGAGTTGATGCCATCAGCATGCTAATCTGGATTCACAGCATGTGCCCAGTAAAGAAAAGTGAAGGATAAACAGGGGCGAGACAATCAGATTAGATATGAGATTTAGCCTGATTTGAACCTCAAGCGTCATAACTCTCTATAATGTGTTATTCCAGCATGTCTACAAGAATCTCAGGTTGATTTAAACATATGATAACAGTGTGCCAGAAATGTTTAAATGTACACCTCCTGGAATTGCATACTTAGGTTGTGTACACATTCTTGAAGTTGACATGCATGCTGCTTATGTCTGTATATACAACATGTCTTTCTATTGCTATGTCTATACTCAGTGGCTCAGCCAAGTTTATCATTTTAGCTGGCTGGAAAAATCCCTCTACTCCCTCGCAATTCTTTCTCTCTGCATCTTTCTATTTTTTCTCTCAGTGGAAATTGAAGGCTTGCGGCCCGTCATAAATCCACAACACCATATTACTGGGGCCAATTCATCTGCACTCTCTCCACTCAGCCTCTCATCTCCTCTCTCTACCATGGGAGTTAAGTTAAGGACATGTTTTTGTGTTTCAATCACAGGGAATAGATTCTTAAATTCTCCGGCCAAGCACCTAGAAATAGGTCTTTTTATGTTTATGATTTTTTATGATTCCACACAGTGATATATTGATGGTGAGCCCCGATTTGTCCATCCCGCACACGAAAACACTGAAGAACCATCACCTCAAACATCCCGATCTTTTTAGAATTTTTGTGTGTTGTTCTCCAGGTATAATGTATGACAATTAAACTCTTTTTTTAATTGAAAATATTCTGTACAGCATTCAAACCCTGCACTGATCGTTTGTGAATGAGCAGTCCTTTTTCTGGGGATGAATTGTACGATAGAAAACAGTTTGATTCATAAACAGTGTTTGTTCATATTCCTCTAACAGCTCTCATAAGACTTGAATTTACGGTGTACGGCCACACAGCTAAGGGGTTTGTTCTAGAGCCTAATGTAAAATCGTTACTGTAATTTAATCATGTTATGTAAGGGAGAAGGCATTACAAGAGTTCTTGAACGAGTTACAGTTGTAGGCAGTGAAACTCAAAAGCAATGGACATCAGATTTCAGTGCTTATGGTTTTATTCAACAATGCCAAAATATCTCCATTAAAATCTGCCATACACTTTACATTTGTGGTTTTCTAAGATCTTAACCCCTGTCTCTGCTGCTGATTTATTGTAAATCTCTTACTCTGCTGCCCCAATTGTTGTAGTAATGTAATCAGGTCCATATTAGCCTAGGTTAGTGGTGGTGGTACAGACGGATTATGACTGGAGTTGTGGGGATTTGTGTTGTAAAAGTCTAATATAGAACCTATCCTCGAAGCCTTACCAGATAAGATTGTCCCTTTAAGATAGACAAGAAGATCCATGTGCCTGTATACAGAGAGATCATTTTAGAATCCTAAAAGGGTTTATTGAGAATATTAAAAGTTTATTTTTATAGCCAAGAATCTTGATATTGGCATGATCTTTAGAGTTGTCGCAGTCAGGCATTTGCATGTAGGTGCAGACAAGAGCCAATTAGTCAGCACCATTAGCTTGTGGTGCAATGGTTCTGCTAACACTGGTTCCATTGAGGGATTAAGGCTGTACTAGATTGGTTTGCTTTACGTCAGAAGGACAAGAAGCCTGTGGACAAAGGCAGCTCACAGTCATCTACGACAAAAGAGCTCTGCATTCATTTCCACCATCCATCATTCCTGAACGTCTCTTCAACTTGCATTTATTTATTTATTTTCTCCGCTGCTAATCAGTAGGTTTCCCAGATGAGGATTGTTTTCACTGTGAAGACAAAGTCATGGATTTGTGTTGTCTGGGATTGGACTCTGTTTATTCGCATCAGCTGCATGGACATGACTTAGGTTACAACAGTTGGCATGGCAATGAAACCCTGTCTCCTCGAAATAGCGTGTATATACAACTAATTTGCAAGAGTAAATAGGTATATACGGCTACCTGGATTATGTTCAGAGATTATGTTTATTTCACTGAATGAAACACTACATTTATGTGCCACACCGGAGTCACAATGTGTTGGTTGGGATGGTTCAAGTCCAAAGTCCGGTCTGTGGTTAGGTAAAGGCAACAAAAGCACTTTGGTTATATTTTATGATATGATAAGTTCTGTATTAACATTTTTGCAACTTTCCACTTATGTTAAACATTTCCTCATGATGTTAAGAGAAACGTAATTGGTCGGCATACGTTCCATTAATAAATGTATTTACTGCTGCCAATTAGTTGTATATAAATGTAATTTCTATGAGACAGTGCTGGGCAGTGAGGTGTGATTGTGTGCATGTCGGCCTCATTGTAGCACAGATCTAAGGTCACGGACAAATATGGACGTGTTTATCTTCCCTCTGTGTGTGTTTAAGCATGCGTGTTTACTCTGTGTGGGTGTTAATGAGGTTATTTCATCTGTCTAATAAAGGCAGACCCCCTACTGGTCTGAATACCTCTACATGCTAATCCATTGTTACGCAATGAAGCAGATATACACACACACACACACACACTCTCTCTCTCTCTCTCTCTCTCTCTCTCTCTCTCTCTCTCTCTCTCTCTCTCTCATGCACAGACACACACTTTGTAGCTTCCAAATAAAGCTTGGCTAGTGGGGTGCCTGAGAGTGTTTAAACTGCATGCAATGCAATGCGGCTAAAGCACAAGTATCTTCAGTAAAGTCAAGTTCATAAACAACCCACAGAAAAATGTCATGGAACAATGCAACATGAAAAAAAACCATATATCATGTAAAAGTTGCCTAAAAGACAACAATTGTTAAAATAACCAGAAAAAATGATTCAGGCACCAAGATTGCTGTTGTGGTTTTGCATTTTATGAAATAAGAAGTTCAGATCTACAAACAATGTGACCCACTCTTGTGTATGAGAATATTAAGTAAAGAGGCAGCTCCAGCTTGTTAAATGTTCTGCTGTGTCTGTGATATATATATAGGTTCAATGTTATGAGAAAAGACTGCAGATTTATAAGGTTTCCACACCCTCTCGAACATGTTGTGATGTTTCACTGCATTTGGTTAACACCGCTATAAACTGAGTAATAACAGCTGTTTGTTTCTAAAGGCCCTTTCAGACATGGAATACATTACTGGCTTCATCTGTCTGGTAAAGTGATGACTTTTTGTCATTCAAACAGAGATCGATCATTGTGGTGAGTTAAAATATTGTGATGATGGCAAGGAAGAAGAGTTGCACCAGTGATGGATCTTAAGAATGAGCACTGTGATGGCCGTGAGGGACGATTACACCTTCTTTTCACAGTGAATCCATGAATGAAAATTTTAAAAATGTCATGTTTTTACTGTGGTTGCGCAAGAGCGTTTCCAACAACCCCTTTACCACTCTCACCGTGAGCAGTTAAACAGTTTTGATAGACTGATCCTGCTCTTTCACAGTGTTTCATGGTTTATGAAACTGATTTTATTATTTTGTATAGGAGGTAAAGATCGAGGTATTAGAAGGAGGCAGCGTTACAGTATGCCAATGTAATCTCTTCCTGTGCATGTTTTACTCTGTGTTGCTTAATCTGATGGCATTCTCTTCAGACCATGTTGTTATGTTATCAGGTCCGAAGAAGAAAGGTCATGACTTTTATGTGAAAGTGAGCCGGGTGCTTATTCAGACATGAGACCGACATCTTAAATTGCAATCAGATTAATGTGAAGGGTCTGAAAGAGGCTCATTTACATGTATAAGGAGAAACACCTCTCAATCAGCGTTACTAGGTCTTTTATAATTATTGCATAATTTAGCCCTTTGTAATATCAATTATTCTTAAAATATCTAAATGTACAAGTCCAACACTGCTGCCACTCACAAACTCTCATAAACACTTTGTGACTGCATTAAAAACATTGTTTCATTATGATGGTACAGAAATGCTGCCTGTCACCTCTTTACTTACAGTACAAGGTGCATAGTGTGTACTGTAGCCCACATAGTACTGGGCTGTAGTTGGAGACTGGGCTGAACAAAGGATCAACCAATGGTTGTAATGTGATCTGCAGGATGTACGTTACAGACTCTGTTCTGGCTGCATTGCAATCTGGATTTGAATGGTTTCTGCTGAAATATAAGCATTCTTGATTCTAATTTGGTCACCGCTACCTGCTCTCAATGTGAAGCCCAGTAATAAGTACTTAATACATACAGTACATCCTGTCTTTGTTGATACAAATTACATTGTACAAGTGTATCTCATAAACTGGCAACTCTGTGTGCTGTAGTCATGTCCCAAAGCTTGTAGCAATATCCAGCTGATTTAAAGCAATATAAGCGAATAAGCGAGCTCTGAGCGGGCAATTAGTTGCAGTGTCCAATAATAGTAGATTACCTGAGGACATATATACTTCCAATCAGCCATCATATTAAAACCGTTTATTATCATTCAGAAACCAGTTTGTCTCCCAATATTTAAAAATGAATGGAAAATGTGCAGTCCTTTATGGAGAATTAGGTTGGAAATGATGGCCATTACACCAGAATCGAGCCATGCTAGATATATTTTCTCTTCTCTGTCAGAGATTATTGTTGCTCCGCCCTTTTTCAAGCCATTTGTTTGCTTATTGTAACGTGTGGGTGAGAATATGATTTCACGAGGGGCTTCTTACCATCTTTGGTTGAAAACCACACCACTTCTTTACTCGGCCAGGCCTCTGTGTTTACTGTAAGTCTGTTTTCTCTTTTGCCCTTCTCTTCTTCCTAATATTCGTCTGTTTATCTAACTGACTCTTTTTTCCTTTCATGCTCCTCTTTCCCACAACCCCTGTCTTTGACCCCTTCCCTCTCTCTGACTTGTGTTTGTCCCCCTCTCTGTTTTCTCACTGTCTCCCTTCGCTCTTGCTGTCTTTCACTCCCCTTCGCTCTTTATTTTATGTCCCTGACTTTAATTCTTTCCCTCTGTCTTGGTGTTGCTCTCTTCTCTTCTCAAACCTATATTTCTGCCCGTCCTTCTGTTTTCCTCCTCCTGTTTCTTCCCTTGTCATCCCTCCATCCTTCTCATAGATGAAGCGGAGGATCTCACCATGGGGAGCTGGCTTTGGAAGTGGGCACAGGTCAGTCATTTTGCCCTCTCACCATCTGACCTTAAACTTAATACTTAACCTATCATTGTGGGGTTTTTTTGTTGTTGTTGTTTTTTTAAAAGAAAGAAACACAAGCCTGCATTTATTGTATCAACAGAAACAGGCCTTTGAAGCCCAGTTGTACTTTCCATGAAACAGAAAGTTCCAGAAAGTTGGGAAATACAATTATTAATTTTCTTGCCAAAAAGGTTGATATAATAATATTTTGGAGCAGGATAAAGCTGATAATTGGCTGATATCAACCCACCCCCGCGACAAAAACATGTGTCGTAAATTAACAACCCTTGACTTTTTTGGATACGGTTGAACTGAACATCTAAATGATAATTATGGCTAAATAAAAATTCAATCTGGATCACTGACCATCTATCTCAAAGTAAAATGGAAGTGATCAAATAAACTGGGGGAAAAATTTGGTATAATCCCGTCAAAGTCAGTCATTTCAGTTGAGAAGCTGGAGCTGGTGGAGGCTGTGCTGCCATCGGCCACTAACAGAGCCAAATGTCCTACTGGTATCAATTAATCTACCTCTAGTCTTGTGTGTGGAGCTAGAGCCGGGAATCAGTTAGCTTAGCTTAGTTGAGCTAATCAAGTTTAGCTAAGACTGGAAACGGGGAATTATCTTGCCCATCTAAGGCAGAACATGTAGTGCTGTGGTGGTGCTGAGTGTTCAGACTGGTTTCCCCTCTCTCCCTAACACTGTTAATTCATATCATAGACAACATGCTATATTGTTTTCTATGTCTGTCTGTATGTTTCCTTGAACTTCTGTGTGTGTGTGTGTGTGTGTGTGTGTGTGTGTGTGTGTGTGTGTGTGTGTGTGTGTGGTGGGGGTCTCCCTGTGGCATCAGACAGGAAATGGATCATTCTAGCACTATCATTCTAGCACTATCAGCTCATAACAACAACAACATATCAGCATGTGTCTTTGTGTCACTGATGATTGTCACGACTTAAGGGTTAAGTTGATGATAATAGCTAATGGTTATGTAATGGTAAAGCTGACGAAAGCCCCTCAGCACATCAACAAACCTTGTGGAATTTTCCATCTGTTTCTATAATACACAAACTCACTGTAAACACAGTTGACAAGAAGCTCTCCAGCTGCTTCTTTAATGGAGAGAAAGAGCATCCACACCAACAGCAAGCGTGAAAAACATGGCTGTCTTGTAAACCTTCTAAAAAGGATTAATTTCCTGACCATATTAAAACACGCCATGGAGGTTGGTCTGGTGACATGGGAGCTTAGGTGTTATGATTGTATCCATCATATTTTAAGAACAGTATTTTAGGTGTTTGACTTAATCCCAGGTTCATCAGCTATGTGACATCTGAGTAGTTTTACCCACCTGGTATAGTCATTCCTCTGAATTAGAGAAGGAAAAACAGATTTTAAGACGGACTCATTTTAGTTCATTTACAGGCAATGCCATGACACCATGAAAATATTGTAATTTTTTTATCCATCTTCATTGCTGTGTCGTTTGCATTTGTTTTCTGCCATTTCCCAGCAAGTCTGTAACAGTTTTCTCCAAAAATGTACTTATTTCATTAAATGGTTTTATTTAATTATATTCTGGATTTGTCTGATTTTGCATATAGAGCAAATAATAAGGTTATGGATGTAGAGGAAATAAATCTTTGCACTAGCAAGAAAAAAATAATGAATGGTTAATTAATTGATTAATTAATGCATTAATGGATTAAAACATGTTTTCCCAGTGGGTATTTGATGATTAGCCACAGTGTGCCAGCAGGTCTGTGATGCCGCACTGAGCTAAATGCAAACATCACCATGCTAACATGCTTACACTGACAGTGTTGACATGCTGACGTTCAGCAGGTATTACCATGGCCACCATTAGCTTGTTAGCATGCTAACATGAGCTGATTAAACACAAAGCATGGCTGAGGCTGATGGGAAAGTCTTTAGTTTTGTATGTATTTAGTCATAATAAACCACTAGAGGAAAAGTCCGAGGATCACCAAAGTAATTACCCTTCATCTCCTAGAGACAAAAAGTCTTCACGGCAATACATCCAATAGTTGTTGAGATATTTCCAAAATGGTTGACAGATCGACTGACCAACATGAGAATAAGAAATTAAATTCTGTACTCAGACCAGTGGGAAAAAACATTTTTGGTTTTATTTCTCTTGCTGTTCTTTTGACCGGTTTCCACTCAAAGTGGTATTACTTGTTGTCGTCCATTACAGCTGTTTTCAAGGCTGGATGATTTCAAGCTCGTGGCACTAGTCACCTGTTGTATAGTTCCTGAGATACTTTTATTAAGTTTGGTCTGAGAAGACATTTGATCTATCTCTCCCCTCCCCGATCATCTTCTCGTGACATCCCTATTCTGTAAAAATGACGGTGACATAGCCACAATTATCCTGAGATATTAATTCACTGAATGCCATATCAGTAATGACCACACAGGAAATCTTGCACATGAAGTGCATAGCTAATTAGATTTTAGACTTGAGTAGGGAGTCATCTAAAACTTGGTGAAGTAGTGGTTCCTCTGTATGAGAAAGCACCTAATTGGTTCGGCATGCTGGAGTTGACCTCTCACATGGCCTCTAACTTCCTGTCTGCTGGACATTAATAGTCCTGTGAAATAAAGTGAAGCAAGTGATTACAAACTCAAAAACAACAACAAAAAAAAAACTGGGGATTTGTGGGGACATAATGAAATATTGAAATGTAATTGATACTAGCGCAATAAGAACATATCAGTTTGTAATGTGATTTCATGTCTGGTGTTGGGGTTGCTGTGCATTTGCTGATAAAAGATGTGAGTGTTTCAGCTGACAGAAGTGGATGGCAGAGCAGAACACTGGTAACATAGCTGGGATGCCTCTGTTGAGACTGTTTGGTTTGTAGCGAAGGATCGGACTGGAGATTTGGATTTATGTCAGACATAACAGCTTGAAGCAGGACACAACTTTAAATAGCAAACTTAATTCTCAACAATTTAAGACTCACTGCACGTGTTCAACTTTTAGGGAATGTAGAACTTGATCAGGAAGAGTTTATCCAACAGGTTTTAGTTTAAAATGGACTCGTTCTATCTGTGCAGTGCCTTTGTGATTTCAGATTTTACCACCAGGCCCATGCCAAGCCACTTTTAGTCGGTCACGGCACTCCCGAATGGGACTTTAATCACCTTGTAATCCAGAGAGAGCGATGTAAGGAGATAGAGGCAGATTAAGATAAATACAGCCACAAAATTACCTAGGTGGTGTCATGGGGGAAAAATTAATTGAATTTGTGCTCTCAAACTACTGATTTGTGCTTTTGATTTAACAATTTGTTTGCAGACATTACTTAGCTCTTGCTTTAATATTATTTTCAGTGCATGTGACAGTCACTCTGTCTCTTGTTCTCACACACAGGACAACATGTGCACATCAGATTTGTTTCCACATTCCAGCTCCAAGACAAAAGCCACAATATGTGTGGCTTTAATTGATGTAGATGAAATTTTATCTATCTACGTTCACATGTCACTGAATAATCTGTTTATTTATATCAATTATTGTATCAGCGCAGGAACAATCTCTCCAGATTAAGAATAGGCATTTTTAAACACAGCAGCTGTAACTTCATTAATTCTTTGTAATTGTTAATTATCCTGTCACTTTGAAGATCATTCATGACTCTCGACTCATTATCCAGTTAAATCTTTTGCAATAAAGCTGCTGTCCTCAGGATGAGCCCTGCAGTTTTTTCTAAATTCTAAATTGTTGATTGATTCCAAGAAAACTGTAGGGTTAAGCATCCTCCGTCACTTTGACGCTGTTTTGAATTTTAATAGTGTACTGCTGCAAATCAACCCAGTTTGTGACTTTATCATTAAATGACAAATGTTCTTTGGAGGAACCGTTCTGCTCATCAGTGTCTCTTTCTGTCTCACAGCAGTGACAGCGCTGCCATGGCATCAGGACCTCCGGATGTGATGGCCAATCAAGAGCCTGCTGAGGTCGTTGAAGAGTGCTCAGGTAACAATTTGATTAAATGTTAAAAAGCTTTATGTGAATTTAGTGGAGAAAGGCACGCTGAATATGTAATCATGAGTCATGATTACATGATCTTCATGATCATCTCTTTGCTTGAATTGGGAGTTAAGGTCATCAACAGCTTGTGAAAATGGTCTTTATATAATTGCCAATTTATTTCATTTTCCACAGTTTAACAAAAACTTGCATGATGAATCTAAACTGAAACCAGCTAATTTGGAACATCATTAGACCCCCCGATTACCTATAAACAAAGCGTCTGATCAATGTGACCCCAGCCATGAAAAGTTTATATATATAAGTTCATATTAACTTTATTTACTTTAAAAGGAATATTTTTAGTGTTTCGATGTCAAAATTTGTGACACGCAAAACTAAATTATTTACTAGTATTTCCAGTGACATGGATCTGAAGTTTGTTTATTTAAGTACAATTTTTAATATTAGCCTACAGCAGTATCATTTGTTAAAGTCATCTGCAAACAAGTGGAAACCTGTAAAAATAAAAACTTGTAGTCATTGTTTTCTTTTGCCTTTATTTTGGCAGCTCAAGACAGCAGGAAGTGACTGAAAATGTTACACTTAAATACATACAAATCAAACCAAAGAACACTGAAGTATATCCAGTATATTCTACTTGGTGTACATTTTTCAAATCTCTGGAGGCTCACTTAGTAGGAACACCCACAAAAGTGGTAGATTTCAATATAAACATAAACTCTGCATGTGCTTTAAAGTCAAAATGGTTTCTTAGGAGCTGTTCTTTCTACTTAGGATATATAAATAAATATTAGTGTAAGAACAGGGTGGAGAGCAGTATATGGACG
The DNA here is from genome assembly GCA_037974645.1 of Hollardia meadi. NCBI lineage: Eukaryota > Metazoa > Chordata > Actinopteri > Tetraodontiformes > Triacanthodidae > Hollardia > Hollardia meadi. The sequence continues at coordinate 18,598 of JBBPCS010039762.1, forward strand.
TCTTCATCTTTATCTCAGAAATGAGGTTTTGTACACAGACACACAGCAGGGAAGATCAGGCAGGCTTTAACAATCTAGATATCCCCCTCCGCTGTTGGCAGGAAATGAAGGAACAGAGAAAGCTATCATCATCTCTCCCTCACATACAGGCACACAAAACACGCTGCCTTATACAGATGGAGAGCACATATGCTGCTGATATAATGGGAACAAGAAAGAAGTGCTTTTGGGAGTCCAAACAAAGTGGAAACATTCTCTCATGCCTGAGCTTTAGGTCAGAAGTAGGTCTTCTTTTAACTCTGACATGTCTGAACATCTAATGTCTGTAGTTTGTTGTAGGAAACAGACCATCGGTAAAAGTTTGGTGAGTCACTCCTATTTGGCTCCTGTGGGAGAGCTGAACGTCAGACCACAGATCATGGGGGTCTGTCTAAATCTATTGGTGTTAAACCAGTGATGGTGTCAGACAGGCAGCTTATCTATGATTAGTGCCCAGTATGAACTGACTTTGAATCTGCTCCTTGAAATGGCTTTCTTAAATTCTTGTTTGGTTATTTGGTATTTTAAAGCATATCTATAGGTTATTTCTCATTTTCAACAATTCTACTTCCATCAGTAGAGGGGTAACATTAGAGCGAGGGTTGATTCTCCATTAGTTAATCGAAAGCAAATGCCAGGTGGCAACGAATAAATGAATGCATGGGAAACCAATGACATTAATTCACCACAAGTGGACCCATTAAAGACAGCTAAGCTAATGTCGGCACAAAAAATACAGTACAAAGTGTGCAGGAGTTTGTTCGTAAAACAAGCAGGTATTGAAATAACGCAAAGAAGAAGTAATGATTAGTGAGAATCAGTGCTAACGTTAGCATGCTAGGCTAACTAGCTTCCTTTTTCCGAGTGAATACAAGCATAACAACACAATGTTGTCCCAAAAGTTTAATTTTGTAAAGAGACAGACAGCTTAAATCATTCAGGCTGGATTGCTAACACTGTGTGGAAATGTGTTTCTTAGCGCCCAGCAGAAGTTGACACTGTGTCCTAACAAAGCCAGTGAGTCAACCAATGTCATGGGAAACACCCACTCCAGGCTTAGATGCTTTTCCACATCCAAAAACTGTTTTATCCTTTAGCGAAAAACAGCACAAGAGCTGTCGTATCATGAAGTAGGCTAATATCATCAGAGTTTGTACTTCATAACATGAAAAAGAGGAGAATTTCAAATTTCAGTTGACGTTAACAGTTAAATTCTCAAAAATTCTACTAACCTGCTCCGTTATGTCTGTGTTGGTGTGGTTGGATCAGATTTGATTAACTGAGGCCTGACAATATTAGCAAACAGCCCGACAACTGTCTCCACATTCTGATTCAAATATTGCTACAGTGCACAGAAAGATGTGACATCACCTTTTTGAAACTGAGCCCCACCTACTTCAAACCAGTGATAACAGAGCAGAGACAAACATACAGAAAAATCTTATGTGAAATAACCAAAACCTTTCGAACTTTGGCATAAAATGTGTGTGTGTTCATGTCGGACCCCATCACGCATTGTAAGACGCTGATTGAAGAAGTGTTCAGCACCTTTATATGGCCCCTATAACAGCTTACAGATACAAACATTATTGCCAGGACTTATACATGACCACCATGACTGTTAATTACAAACTTAAACATACTGACAATAACTGAGGGCTAAAATGTTCTCTTTAGTTATACAGAACAATACACTGCAGACCCTTCATCCTCACCCACCTCCTCATCTTCCTCTTCCTCTCCTCCTTGACCCTCCTCGCATGGAAGTGAATAGGAAACGACTTTTGGAGAATAACTAAAATAAAGTTTCCTGACAATGACCACGTCCTGACACAGGTTCCCTCTCCTCCTCTGTCTCACTCTGTCAATGGCAATGTTTCCCTTTCAATGGTCATCGTCTTCTCATTGTGTAAGTGGAGGTCAGTTCCCCCTAATATTGACCTTAGACTGCCTTAAAATTCCCATGATGCTATTTTGTGTGTGTGTGTGTGTGTGTGTGTGTGTGTGTGTGTGTGTGTGTGTGTGTGTGTGTGTGTGTGTGTGTGTG
>JBBPCS010039772.1:0-15639 GCA_037974645.1 Hollardia meadi
CAGTTTGGTTGGAAGCTGCCTGGGTTCTGCTGGAGGAATACGGAAGCATTTCTACTCCTCTGGATACGTTCTTTGGAAAGTCGTGATAAATGTATTTTCTTCTAGTGGTCTTGCTTTGATTATTTTATGGTTTTGAACGTAAAATGCTTGAAGGGACTTGCTTTAAGCACCCGCCCTGCTTGTGTACTTGAGTGTCCTTGTGTGCAGCAATAACATGATCCACTACCTCTGCACTCCGTTCTCCTTTATTTGCTCGCAGGCACCAAATTAACAATTTGCGGATCAAAGGAGTTATTGAACGCCCTTACTGTAATGCTTTTATTTCACATCGTCTAATTTAGTTCAGCACACCTCCTTAAACCTATCACTGCTCATCATCAGGATTAGTGTTGAATTAACTGTGAAAAATAAACGTCTGCCAGGACGAGGCCGGAGATGAAAACAATTATTTCAAGTCATGTTGTATTGGTTTGTTGCCACTTTGAATGAACAAAGGCTGAGAGTGATTTTTTCCTTCTTTTTTTTTTTTTGAGACATTGTAATTTATATGGACTCTCGTAATTGGAGAGTGGGGAATTGGCGTTAGGACTTTGGAGCAAATGCAAAACCAAACTAGAAAGGATAGAAGATGGCTGTTTCTTTGTGCGCGTGAGCGCATGTGTGTGAAAATAAAAGAGGGAGAGGGAGGGCTTGGTGTTTTTAGTGGAGCTCCTCTCATCTCTGTGAAGGCTTTTATCGTCTCCTCTGGACGCGGCGCTGATGAGGAGCTTCACAGACCGCGAGAAGAGAGTGAAGAGAAGGAGAAGCTTGTTAGCGAAGGGAGGTGTTGATGAGATAATTTCACAGCTGTCATAGTGCCTGTCTGGACAAAGACCATCAATGCGTGTGTGTGTGTGTACATGTTTGTCAGGGTGTACATTGGCTGAATGCATATTTGTCAGTGTATATTTCTTTTCTAAAAAAACGGTACGATGCACATTTTTAAATGCCGCCATATGTTGTCTTCTGTTTGTTTGTATGTACACTATGTGTGTATGTTATCGTGTGTGTTTAGACACTTGGTGTAGAATAATGGCTTCACTTTTTCCTTTGAAATGTATGGTCATGCCTTCTGGGGTGGAAATAAGGTTTTGAGCATCTACTCTGTTCTGCCAATACCTCCTTATATAGTTTCCCATTTTCTGTGTGTTTTTTCGAAAAAGGCAGCATCGCTGTTTTCGGCTATATGGACTCACCTCAGGCGCTGCAGGCAACTCCACTTCCTTCAAGACAGGTCATAATTCTTGCATGTTGACTTCAGACACATACACTCCCTCTTTCCGCCTGCAATGTCCACTGATAGGAGCAGGTAGAGTGTGTACGTGTGTGTCTGTGTGTGCATTTCAACAGCGTTGGCGGGCCGGGCTGATTTGATGCATGCCGCGACATGAATGCCAGGCCGCAGGCATCCACAGACCTGCTAACCTACTGGCCAGATTGAATCTCGGTGTGTGGAGGGAAAAGTAATGGGGAAGAAAAGTTGACCACTGCCCTGGGAAATATGTGGCGTGTCTCTGAGCGAGCAAAAACAAGCTCTCAGGTCGGCGGACAGCTTTTTCATCTGGCGATCTCTAAGATGTGGAGGAGTGCAGCGTAGAGAGGGCGAGAGAGAAATTGGTGGTGGTGTGGGAGCACGTGGGGGGGCTGGGGGGCTGGTGTTGGTGGTTTGTGTTTCTGTTATGAACGTTCTGTGTAACGGGACCAAACTCAATTTCAAGCCCCGAGTCCTTGAGGAGAGGCACTTGGCCCCTCCACTCCCCTCCACCGGCTTTAACCTCTTCACTGCTGCAGAATCGTTTTATTGGAGCTCTGACTTTAGAGCTAGGTCTCAACAAGGTCAGTCAGTACTCTGAAAAACAAGGCTTGTTTCAATCCACATGTCATTTGTGGAGCACTTTTATAGCTTGCTGTCAAGACAGAATCTGGAAATTAGGTGGAAAAAGTCAGCACAAACAAAAGCCTGTCCATGAAGGTGGAGGTGGGATGCAGCAGAGAATTTGGGCTTCTGTTTTCCTGCCTGTAAGATGAAAGGAACTGTGACCGAAGTAACAAAAAGTGCTAATTACTGCCTGTCCTCTGTTTTATTCACACAGTTGCTGTCACATTAAAGCAAAGCACCACACATGCCACTAAACCCTGTCGCTTGTATACAAGTCATAATTCAGACAGCCAGAGCAAATTAGATAAATGACTCCCACCACCTTCAAAGACAGAGGGACTTCTCGTTTGAATGGAAATTAAATGAATACCACTGGGAATGGCTCGAGAATCTGTACACGGTCTGCTGTGGCAATAACAAATCGCCTCGCATGTTTCTCAGATTCAGGGAGGGGGTACATTTGTCCCTTCTTCTTTTTTTTTGTCCTTTAATAATAACAGTATAGCAGAGCAAAATTCCCGTGGTGCATTGAAGAATTATTAAATCCACTTGCTCCAGTACGCCGCCGTCATTATGTCACTTTGGTGGGCCGATGAAGAGCACTCAGAGGAGTGTAATTGGCGGCATCCATTTGTGACCTTGGCTAGAGTGCGAGGGGCCATCGCATCATCAAGACGACGGGATGTCGGTGCCCTGAGGAAAGGAGAGGCAGAGAGAAGGCTGGTAGATGGGGGAGGGATGGATGGAGGGATGCGAGGATGGTGGCACTGCCATCTGTCTATGTGTTCTGACCCACTGCCCTCCTCGGCGGCCCAGTGCTCAAATTAGGAGGAGTGACACACCAGCTAATTGCAACACGTGAGTGTTTGTGTTTGGGTGGGAAGCAACTGTCTTTGCATCGAGAAATTAGACGATTACTAGCCCAAATCATGAAGTGGAGCTGCAGCAGACAAGAGTGCTTATACTCATCCTGTTTACCTCTATGAATTGTGGGTCTAGACACTTGACCCATAGTCATAAAAAATTAACACTTCACATCAAAACACAAAACTTTCTCCAAACCAGCAGCAACCAAGTACTGTGTAGTGTTGGACTAACACAGATGAGAACTCCATATCTCTTTTTGTGTGCTTCTGTACAGGTTGGTAAATATGAGTATGCAGTTTACTAACAAGTGTTCTCACCATTGAAGTCCATTATTTTCAGAATGGCCAATTCCCGCTATTTGTAGCCATCAAAGAACTAAACTTCCTGGTCATTTGCACCCATGCAGGTGTTTTAAATTTTTCTGGCTAATTAGATATTTTTTCAGACTTAAGATGGGAAGAGCTATGCTGGGGGGGGGGGGGGGGGGGGGATTATAAGCCAATTCTGTAGTGGTCAGTCCACCACATAAGTGGATAGAATTAGATTTGGTAAAGAAATTCCTGGTCTCCAGAGTGTAGTGACTGCCTAAGCAAAATCATCCGGTCGAGGACTGTCAGTGCTTTTAGCTTTTTGTTTCAGTGTTTTCGTCTGACATCATATAAATACATGGTTCAGTCTCACAGTTCTCATCAACCTTGTTGCCAGCAGCAACAGCCAGTACAAGCTCTAGTACTTGCAAAGTGTACAGTGGGTTTATCAAACAACACACAGTAAAATACTTAAAGCCGATACTTAAAACACACTTTTTTTCAAGAGTTGATGGAAGAGTGGATATTGCCGAGAAACTTCATTCTAATTGGATAACGTCTGCATGTCTGGATGTGTGCTTGCTAACACATGTAGCCCACTATCTAAATCAGTAATATGACAGTGTTGTCAATCTTTTAGCCCACTTTGTTGCTGTTCCCAACCGTACAGGTTCAATAAAGCTTTAGCCAGAAAGTCAGATGTCTCACAGTGTCCAGAGAAGAGGTCTTCTTGGGTAGAAGTGAAAAAGCCTGTGTAGGTGTACCATATGGCTGTGCAGGTGCTTTAAGTAGTCATCACTGTGATATTTCTGCAGATGCAGATGATTCCAGTTTTGTTAAAGTTAGATTTTCTAGCTGGTTTTCTTTCTCTTTTTTGATGCGACAAATTTATCAAAAGAAGAAAAGAACAAATGCTGCATATTGAGAACATCTCACATCAAATATTTCCTGAGCATTCAGTTTGCAACATTTTCTGAGTGACGCTTTATAATCTGTGAGTGTGTGTCTGAAAACTCATCAGTATGAGTAAAAAGGAGCCGAACATGAGCTCGCCAGCTGACGGGGAGGAGGCCAGGCCTTGCAGTTCACTTCCTGCTTCGAGGCATATTGTAGCTTTAACATGCAGACAGGAAGAGCGCCAAGTGTCAGACAGAAAGATGAAGGATGAGAGATGGAAAGCTAAGAAGTGTTTTGTTCAACTCATTCTAATGTGAGGAACATCACTTGGTTGCTTGACAAGCAGCCCTGGGGCAGAGATCTATTAGCTGGAGGTGATGTATGGGAGACACACGCTCACACACACCCGCTCGACCACAAGATATGGACACTGCCCGTGGGGAGAATTAGTGCTTCACTAAGGTTTTCATCCACTTTCTCCTCATCTGTCAACCCTCGGCCTTGTTATATCCTGCCACTCACATCTAAAAGCTACTTCATAATGATACATTAAAGCAAAAAATTTGACTATTGCCAGTTTAAGCAAAATCTTGGGACTTAACATAATCCTCAGTTGACAGAGTAAGATGTGAAACTATTGGCAATATTTTGTTTGTTCATTATACCCTCTGTATGTAATTCTTTTGAAAATCTCTTTTTGGATGTATAGTGTTGATTTCACTCACTTGCTGTTGTTGTAATGTACTATATATTCTCTTATAGCCATCTTTAAATGTATTGACATGTTGAGCTGTTGAGCTGTTGCTAAAAAAAAAAGAAGCTGAACAAAGCAGTGCTGAGTTGCAGTCTGAGCTGCAGATGATTTCGACTTAAATCAGCAGTTTATTGGATATTTTAAAGCATCGTCTCTGTTCTCGGAGTCTGTTCGCTGTTAAACGCTGCACATTTAACAGAACGTTTTGTTTCCTGTTCTATTCTGAGCCTGGACCACTGAGGTCCCAGCTCCGGGAGTTAACCAGGATGATCCGGGTCAAGGTGACATCACACGCTGTGACATCCGGCTCAGAGTTGCCGTGACGACCGTCCCACCTCATCAGTCACACCTGTCAGACAGGTGTATGTGTGTGTGTTTGTGTGTGTGTGACTCTGTCAGGTGCCAGCGCACACAGAGGAAGGTGATGAAGAACAGGATGGATGGGGAGGATGGGAAAAACAATCATTTAAAGTTTACTTACCTGCTCTGTTGTTGTTGTGTTCTTTCTCTGCAGTGAATCTACTGGACACGACCACGATCACAGGAGACTGGGGCTGGCTAACGTATCCGTCACATGGGGTAAGAACAAAATATCCACTGAGGAACATGTTCACATAGCAGCACAGGACAAATACATATTTAAATAGCTTTGAAACTCGTTTAAACAAAATCTGGTGCCCAAATGATAAAGAGTACAGATGTGGAATGAAAGTCTAATGATGTTCCATCACCACGCGACACCTGTTGCAAAGATATATTTATCCCATCTGAAGGCATGTGAAGCAGTGACTTTCCAGTTGGGGGGGGGGACCTGTGCTGGGATGGGGATGTAACAGTGACATCACTACATGTTCTAATTACATGTTCCTCCGTTGCAGCCAGACAACTACACACAATACTTACGTAATTCCGACATCAGATGCGACATCACTTTCAGCCTTCTCCACATATTGGCAGAGAGGTGCAAGTCTCAGAGGGATGGGGAGGGGTGCTTAACCCCGAGGGGAGGAAGAGGAGAGAGGTGGGGGGGGGGGGGGGGGAGAGATGAAAGTGAGAGAACAAGGGGACAGCGAGGGCGCAGTGTCGCTACATTAGCATATTGTAATGCCACATGATGATGCCTGAGGTGATGAATTAGGATTCCAGCCGTGGTCTTTATAGCAGCGAGATGCCAGTGTGTCCCGGACTCCCCGGGCTGTCAGCGAAGTGGTAGAAACATTTAACTCACCTCCAGCCCACACAACAGAAGGTGGTGGTGTGATTGAACGCCGGCCAGGAGGAGCAGATGGATTGTCTTTCAAGTCCTGAGAAAAGAGCTGAAAGAATTGGATTAGAGTTTTGAGAGAAGTGACTCCTTCTGTGTAAAATCAGCGTGTGAAGTGAATCTCATCCGTGCTGACAGGACCCTCTTAAAACATCTAGATTACATAAGCTCAGCCCGTGGTGTTTCATTTAATTGGTTCAATATGCCAGAAATAGTCGCTCCTAACTTAATGAGATATGCTTTTTTTTCCATACTGAGCTGTTTCATTGAATGGGTTTAGAGCTGGAGATCAGCTTTGTGGCATTATGATCAGGTTACATAAGGTATGCATCATGTGCTGAATTGCAAGGATCTGAGGGAGATGAAAGAAGCTGTCTGGTGTTTTGTCCTCATCAGACAGTGTCACAGGTTTACAAGACCTGTTCTTAAAGCTGCGAGCCAAGTAGATTTCAGTTCTTTTGATTGCAGGTGTGGAGGTGTTGAGAACTCAGGTGCGTCAGCAGCTCTTTGAGCAATATTTAAACAAAACCGTCCATTACTTGCTGTGAAAGTTTGTATTTTTCCGTGCAGCAGGAAAACTCACGAGCCTGAAAGCGTGACTACATGATTACAAAAGTTATTGATACGTAGCGTTTATTTCTTCTGTGTTTATGAAATATGAAATCTAATTAATTTGTGCCTTTTTTATGTGATGAAACACAAAAGCACACAATGGAAAAAAACTAGAAACGAACAAGTCTTTATGGGCACCACCACTCTAAACACTGTGATAGATCATCAGTAACAGATACTTTGGAAACTTATAATTAGCATTTTTCCATATTTCTGCTAGTGCACACTGAGATAGACTGAAAGGATATTGTGATTAGTAATTCGAAGTTTTTTTTGTAATGATTGTGTATTGTGTTATGAATTGAAATGCAGACAGATATTTAGAGGATTTAGATTCCCTTTGATGTTATAACTAGACTTCCCTCCCTTGTGAAAGAGTTGGCAGAACAGTAGATTTGCAGGTAATGGTCATACATTGTGTTAGCTGCCAATATAGCTACATCTACTGTATATAAATGGTGTCCTGCAAACTGTCCTGTCCAGCAGTACCCATCAGAGGTGGAAGAAGTACTCAGACCTTGTACTTAAGTCAAAGTAGCTATACCACAGTGTAAAAATACTATGTTTCAAGTTGAAGTCATGCATTTAAACTTTTACTTAAATTAAAGTACAGTAGTATTATCAGCTAAATATACTTAAAGTACCAAAAGTAAAAGTACTCATTATGCAGAATAATGTATATCATTTTTGATTATAATTATTGATGCATTAAAATGTTCACCACAATCATTTTTTAAATGATAAAGGGGGGTTTAACTACTTTAAAGAGTGTTTTTGCTGGGTAGCTTGTGAATTTCCTCTCGGATCAATAAAGTTTTATCCTAAAAGTGCAAAGTGTAAGATAGTTGTCATTCCGAGGTGGTCAAATTTGAAAGACATGGGAAACCCAACGCGTTGGTATTTGATCACCTGAAAATTCACTCAAAAAACTCAACAACCAACTGTCCTACATGCTGCACCTTAAATCTATAACATTCCATCATAATTTAGTTGTTGAATAATTTTGTTTTATAAAACTAAGTCTCCAACATAACTAGAAACAAAAGTTGTCAAATAAATGTAATGGAGTTTGCATCTGAATTTTAGTGTAGTAGATGAAAAAAGTAGCAAAAAGTGGAAATACTTAAGCACCTCAAAATTGTACTTACACACAATGCTTGAATAAGTTACTTTCCACCACTGGTATCCATTAAACAAAGACAAGGTCACACAGTTTAGAATCAGGTCACAGGAAAGGTCACCTCTTTGGTAACAGCAATATAAAAACAACATCTTATTATGCATGATCTTCTCTAGGGTACAATAGAGTGTATCTTTAAAAAAAATTAGCTTAAGTCTAAATTAAATTACACTAAATTCTAATATGATAAATTTAAAGTTTTGATGTCATTGTTTCCACTTTGTCAAACAAAGTGGAAAAATCATGGGTGGACAGCCCAGGAACTTGAGAGAGAAACAGAGACCTCAGGAAAACGGCCTGGAGGCAGGACAGAGTCCTAGCGGAGGCCCTCAGGTGGACGGCCTGGGGGCAGAGCAGAGTCAGCGCAGAGACCCTCAGGCGGACGGCCTGGGGGCAGGGCAGAATTGAAACAACTACGGTGAAGGCGGAAGCCCTCCGGGGGCCGCGCAGGAGGCCGGCGGTGAAACTTGGGAGCCGGTGGGACCCAGGAAGGCTGCAGCTGACTGGGAAACAGACTGGAGGCTAGCTGACTGGGAGGCATGCTGGAAGCTAGCTGACTGGGAGGCATGCCGGCGGCTAACTGACTGTGAGGCAGGCTGGAGGCTAGCAGGCCTGTGGCTAGCCGACTGGAAGGCAGGCTGGAGGCTAGCAGGCCTGTGGCTAGCCGACTGGAAGGCAGGCGGGAGGCCCAGAAACCCCAGCTGGAGTACAGGCTGGTTGCTGGTATACTGGGGCTGAGGCTTGGAGGCTGGATGGCTACCAGAGACCTCCCTCTCCATGGCCTCCCAGCGAACTGCCATAATCCTTCGCGCCAGAGCTGGGTCCTCCTCATGCAGGGACCGAAAAAACTTCGTAATTGTGTCACCATCACTGTCATCGGGGTGGATAAATGGCTGGAAAGCAGGTTGAAAGAAAAAAGTCTCTGCTGGGTCCATTTCTTTGGTCAGTTCATTTTGTCACGGCTTGAGCCGGAAACACTAGGAACAGAGGTTTTGGACCCAAATGCAGAGACCAGAGGCAAAGCAACTGATTTATTAAATGGGTAACTAAAAGGTCCATCACAGGTAAAGAACAAAAACCAAAAACTAAACAGGGTCAAAAAGTTAGAGGCAAAAAAACAGGCACTCAGTGAACTGACAAAGACAAAAGGAAGGGCACAGACTGGTGAGATACACAAGGAAAGGACTACAAAATACAACAGGAAACAAGAAACTCAAAGCATGAGACAATAAATAACGGAAAAATAAACTAAACTCAACACAAGGAAATAACCAACTAAACATGAAACCATGACGGGCTCAGCTAAACCAGGCTCCACAGCCTGAACACGGCTGGAAACCAAACTGGGAAAGGACACTGAGACCAGTGGAGGCCAGTTTGGTGACGGGGGATAGATTACAGAGATGATTTACAGCGGCTAAGATGAGGACTTAGCTAACGTTATGACTCTGGTATGACAGCAGGCAGAGACCGGAGAGAAGAGAAACGGCAGGACAGCAAGATAGCAGGTTAGCAGGCCTTAGCAATCGAAAACAGCATGTAGAGATGGAATATTTTCACATCTTACTCTGTGAATTGAGGATTTACTTCGGGCAAATCAGAGGTGATTATAGAAAGACAAAACAGGACGGTCTTGGTGAGTTTTATTTTGTTTATGTCTTGTTTGAATGTAGTTCTAAGATGAGTTAACTAGGCAAATAATCTTGTCTTAGTTTGGTAAAAGAGAAACTTGAATTCAGAAGGTGTTCCGTTGTATTTTTCTGTTTAGTAAGGGAAATAGGTGTAAGAATATTGCCTTTCTTGACATTTTGTGAGTTTTTTTGGTTTACTTATTAGACTAAGCGCTAAGAGAACTTGTGAAACTTAGGACTTAGGACTTAGGACTCTAGAGGTACAGAGTTTTATTATGAGACAGCACGGGCCAGGGTTAGCTGGTTAGCACACTAACTTCAGTAGATATCTCTGCAAGAAATCTTTGACATAATGTCAACACAGCTGTTTCTTCATATTCTGTTGATAATGTTAGTTAATTTTACATTTTAAACTAAAGTTATGGCCATATCTTACAAATTGATTGGGCTTGAGAGAAAATGCAAAAAACCTGACCAAATACCTCTGTATAGTGTCAGCAGCATTTCCAACATTCAGTACATCTTCTCTGTTGAAATCAAATAGTTATTATACAGATTATTGTGAACCTCACTCAACACTATATTACTGCTCATACACATAGTTAAGAGTGCTTACATTGTAACAACTGACAGCGATGGTGTGTATCTTGAAGGCCATGTATCTGGGTAGTGCTTGTTAGAAAGTGTGAGTCAGTTACCATGCTGAAGGAGCTGCTCTCCTCCATGTGGGAGGTTTGATTTACTTGGAGCAGTATGTGACACTGTAGACTGGGTATGTTTTGAGCTTGATAATGATGCATTCAGCATTGCAGCAGCACTTTGTTGCTCTGGGCCTGCTTCTACTTTCAGTTGTTTCAGCCATGCTGACTGGAAACCAGAAAAGCACAATGTCTGATGGTTTGAACCGCCCCGGTTGGACGGCTAAAGAAAACATGCTAAGTGCTTTTCCTAAAGGATACATTCACTGTTTAGGCCTATTTGAACTTGAAGCAGTGATCAAGAATCTTAAAGTATCTGAAGCACATCAAGCTCTGTTTCATGTGACAATGTAAAACCTTTTTAAGAATAGATTGAAATTTTTCACTACAATACTCACATGCCTTTCATACTCTGACAGAGGTTTTTGTTACTATAATAATTTCTCATCTCCATATTGGTTGCAAACAGTTTCACACACAAGTGGATAAGTTCACTCTCCTTTTAGCACTAATTTTGTTCCGCCAACTCCTGTGATAACTCTTTATCTGCCATTTTGCGTGTCATTTTATGCATTTTAAGCTTTTCGCATGTCATTTAATGCCGTCTGCATTTTATGAGTTTCAGACATGCACGAAATGACAACGTCTGGTGACATTTGTTGTCTTAGTCACATGACCTACAGTCGCAGTTTGGTTAAGTTTAGGCATTAAAACTACTTGGTTGGGTTTAGGAAAAAAACATCATGGTTTGGGTTAAAATCAGTTTAGTTATGTAAATTGAGTCACATAACTTATGGTACTTATGTACTGCATAACTTCGAAACATTCCGTAACTTAACTTCCAAACATGAATTAACAACGGTTAATATCAACTTTCAGTTTCTCTCCGGTCTCCTGGGTCAAGTCTTGCGGTCTTTCTCACTCTTTATACTACGTCATCTTACATAGTTTTTTCTATTGCATTCGCGCCTAAAAATTCATGAGAAAAGCCTAATGCAGACGGCGTTACATGACACGCGAAAAGGAAAAAATATGTTTTTGATAACACGTGATATGACTTAAGACACTGGTGTGTTATTCAGACGCCATTTTGTTATTCACAACGCGATTTGAGTTGTCCTTGCTGCTGGGTTCAGCATCGTCACAGTGCCCTTTACACATTATTCATTGATCCATTGTGATATTGATTAGTGCTGCTTTAACTTTGGTTGAACAAACCAATAACCAGTAATAATATTGAAATTCATATGGCATGCGAGTATGTAGTGTGGATAGACTTATGACAAATCTGAACCTTTTCTTGAACATAAACAGTATTTGCCTTGTGACGGACATGCAAGGTGCCTCAGACTGTGTGTGTGTGTGTGTGTGAGTGTGAATGTGAGAGAGAGAGAGAAAAAGAGAGAAAAAGATTGCTGAGACCTCATGGGTTCTTTGATAAATGGCTGTTTTGACAGTTTCTAACTCTCTCACACTCTCACACTTACACAAACGCATTGACACATATAGTACACATAAGGTCATTTTTGCTATCCTAACAGTTTACAGTGTTATGAATGTGCCATGCTAGCAGCATCAGTTTTTCATCTGCCCTCGGCTCCGGGCAGCATGCAGTAGCTCTTTGATGGTCTTAGGTCAAGAAAATACAACTACAGTGGAAGGGAAAGATTTCTGTCGCCTGACGATTATGTCACACAAAGCTGTTATCGTTTGGTGCTGAGAGTGACTTGTGTATGTACAGGCACGCCATGTTTGATCCACGAAGTGAGTTAGAGGTTTGGAGTCTGCAATATCGTGTGGAATGTAATGTTATCCTTTAAGGTTTAATAAGGATATTTTTACATTGGAATGTTCAGGAGGGGACACACATGTCACCGTGAGCGAGCAAATAAGTCAAAAGTGAGAGGGAGAGAGAAGGGGAAATAGATAGAGAGGTTGCCCACAGGGAATACAAGAGGAGCAGTGTCAAGTCCACGCTGGAGGAAGATGGATTAAAATTGTCAGTGTGTAGTTTCTTGAATGTGAAGGGACATGGGTTATTTTATCATTTTCATTTTCCATCGGACCTTTTACTAGATAAATTCCCTTTGCATTTAGATGTCCGAGCTCCTCACCCCCCATTTCTAAAGCTGAGCCCAACCACCCTATGGAGGAAACTCATTTTTGCCACTTGTATCCGTACCTCATTCTTTCGGTCACTACCCAAAGCTCATGGCTGTAGGTGAGGGTTGGAACGTAGACCGACTGGTAAATCGAAAGCTTTGCCTTCCGGCTCAGCTCCCTCTTCACCACAACGGTCCGGTACAACGCCCACATTACAGCTGATGCCGCACCAAACTGACTGTCCATCTCACGCTCCATTTTCTTTTTTTAAAAAAAAACCACTTTGTTTATTCAATATTCAAGTAAATCAACATTTACAGAATCATTGCACTCGTAAATTGTTTGGAAAAAAAAAAATACCACGTCAAAAACAACAATACAACATGTATATAGGCATATATATATATATAAAACAAACAAAAAAACCCCAACAATATCCTAAAACAGGAGTTTACAGGTCAACTAAATCAAAAACAGTCCTTAGCAACCATCCATCCAGCTCAACAGCCAAATACACAAACCAGGCCTCCTGCATAGATAAAAACATGTATTATTCTGGAACTGCAGGGAAGTGGAGTCGCTTTACATAGGAGAAGAAGGGAGTCCACGTTACAAAGAACTTGTTTATATATCCTTTGAGAGTATATCTGATTTTTTCCAGTTTTATGCAATTTAAAACTGCTTGAATCCAAAGAGCATGGGAAGGGGGCGCAGAGGACTTCCATTGGAGCAGAATTAAACGTCTCGCCAACAGAGTAACAAAGGCGGTTACATCTTTTTTTGTTTTAGTCAATTGCAGTGTAGGTGGAGAAACCCCAAATAACGCAGTAAGATAATTTGGTTCAACCCGTGTGCCAATTATTTCTGAGATTGTGTTAAAAAATATCTTTCCAAAAGTCAACAAGTGATGGGCAACGCCAAAACATGTGGACATGATTTGCGGGAGTTTGGTTACATCTTACACAACTGGGGTTCACATCTTGGTAAATTTTGGATAGTCTTGCTTTCGTCCAGTGTGCCCTATGAATGAGTTTACATTGTAGAAGTCCATGCCGAGCGCAAATAGAGGAAGCGTGTACCCTTTTAAGCACCTCTTCCCATTGCTCTCTGGATATTTCCTCTCCCAATTCCTTTTCCCATGAGGATTTAATGTTGTTTAGTGAGGTAGTCTGTAGAGAACAAATGTGTCTATATATTATTGACAGGGTACCTTTCAAAGTAGGAAGTGGGGCAAGAAGAGTGTCGAACTGTGTCTCATCAGGAAGAATGGGGAATTGGGGATCAACACTACGGATGTAGCTACGAATCTGTAAAAACCTAAAAAAAGTATGCTTGGGGAGACTAAATTTGACTGATAGTTGCTCAAAGGTAGCAAATGTATTGTTGATATACAGGTCTCTAAACCTTTTGATACCAAGAGTGGACCATGTTGAGAAAACACCATCAGCCATAGATGGAGGAAAGGCCGGGTTTGACACTGTCGGAGGATAAAAAGAACTTTGAAATCCAAAATGGCGTCTAAATTGGTTCCATACCTTCAATGTTGTTTTAACGCATATATTTTTAGTGAAGGAAGAGTAAGGACCTGTTATGGAGGAGTGAACAAGGGAAGACAATGATACCGGTATAGACGAAGCGACCTCCATCTCTAGCCAAATTGTAAGTGGGGATATTTCTCTGTACTGCAACCAGTACTGAATGATCCTAAGATTAGCGGCCCAATAATAGGACCTGAAGTCAGGTTACGCTAAACCTCCATCTGATTTAGGTCTGGTGGTTTTCGTATCCTAGGAGTCTTATTATCCCATATAAAAGATAAAATTAAGCCTTCAACTTTTTTGAAATATGTTTTAGGAAGGAAAATTGGTAGACACTGAAATAGATATAAAAATGTAGGGAGAGTATTCATTTTTTATAGAATTTATCCTAGCAACTAAAGAGAGGCGTAGCAGAGACCAACGTTCCAAATCATCCTAGTGCGGGTTAGAAGAGAAGTAAAATTGGCCTGACAGAGGTTTTCAAATCTGGTTGTGACCTGCACACCAAGGTAAGTAAAACTATGAGCAATTTTAAATGGCAAGGTATGTAAAGGGAAGTTTTTTGCGGCCACATTGAGTGGCATCAGTTCACTTTTACCAAGATTCAGTTTATACCCTGATAGGCGGCCAACGGATGTAAGGGTGGCTAGGGTAGCTGGGACAGAGACAGAAAGGTCGGAGGTATATAATAAGCAAATCATCCAAGGACAATTTATGTTCTTGTCCATATCTATGTATACCTTTAATGAGAGGGTTAGAGCAGAGTGCCATTGCAAGGGGTTCTATGGCAAGAGCGAACAACAAGGGACTTAAAGGACAACCCTGGCGTGTTGACCGTTGCAGAGGGAAATACTCTGAATGCGTGTTATTAGTCCTGACAGAGGCTTGAGGTGATGAGTACAGAAGTCTGATCCAGGCATTGAATTTGGAGCCAAAGCCAAATTTATTTAACGTGTAAAAAAGGTATCTCCACTCCACGCGGTCAAACGCTTTCTCTGTATCAAGTGATATAATGGCCTCAGGAACACCAGTGACAGAGGGGTTATATATGATATTAAATAAACGTCGACGGTTGAAGAATGAATATTTTTAATAAAAACCTGTTTGGTCAGGAGAGATAATTGATGGGAGAACTATTTCAAGGCGCATCGCCAGTAGTTTGGCTAGAATTTTATAGTCAACATTTAACAAACTGATTGGGCGGTATGATGCGCAGTCAAGTGGGTCTTTATTTTTTTTTAAGAATAAGACAAATAGTTGCCCGTTTGAGAGTCTGTGGGAGAGTACCATTAACTAATGCTCCACTGTACATTTCGATTAAGATAGGGGCGATCCTGGGAAAAATCTTCACGCTCCATTTTCCCGTCACTCGTCAACAAGACCCCGAGATACTTAAACTCCTTCAGTTGTGGGAGCAATGTTACAGCCGGATTAAAATGTTTCAAGGAAAATAGCTGAAGATTGGCAGCTTGCACTTACTGTTCAACCTATGGTGTGTGTGTGTGTGTGTGTGTGTGTGGGTTAGGTCTTTATTAGTACCCTGACCTCTCCCTCTATGCAAGGCTCGTTTAGATGACATCATGACAGATCATGTCTTCGACTCACAAGGCCTCTTTCCATCCAATTTATTCAGGCAATGGTCAGGACGCCTGCGGGCTGTCCCAGGAGCATCTTTCTCTGTTTTTCTCTCACTTACTCTCTCCTCCACACACTCTCTCTTTCTCTCTGTCTCTCTCTTCGAGCTTGTCAGATAGGGCAGGAAGACTTCATTATCCTCCAGTCCGATCTATGTTGGCCATGACAGGTTCATCCACCGGCCACCCCACAATCGATAGAGCTGACAGTGCAGTGTGTGTGTGTGTGTGTGTG
>JBBPCS010039817.1:0-20663 GCA_037974645.1 Hollardia meadi
CACACACACACACACACACACACACACACACACACACACACACACACACACACACACACACACACACACAGACAGAGCATATGGTCTCTTATTAACATACTTTTCCTCAATTCGGGGTTTGGCTTACGGTCACAGTGTCCAATTTCAGCAGGGGGTCTTGCGGCTCCCCCACTCCTCCTTCCTCCTTCCCTTGGTCTTTCCTCATAACCCTAACCCTAACCCCCCCAGTAAATCTGGAACGCCACACCAATCATAAGCAGCTTGGCTGGTGTCAGGTATCAGGGCCCAGTAGACGTGTGATGTTGGTGATCGATAAAGATTGTGCTGGCCAGGCGACTCTGATGACAAGCTTGGTCAGATATGAACAAAGCTCAGATGATCAGTTTACAACTTAAAATTACAGTATCAAAGGTATATATATATATAAATTAAGTGTGAGATAGTCACTCTGTGTGAGGCTCTTTGTACTCGAAAACACCATGTAGGTTATATTTAAACACGTGTGGGAAGGTGATTTTAAAAATACTTTCTCTTAAAGCAGAGGTTGGACCCTGCATCTCTCCTTCCGAATACATAGAGAGAGAGAGAGAGAGAGGATGTTGATGTCATCCTCTCTCCCATCTGTGCAGGGGCTGCTGCAGAACAGTCCTGATCTCAGACATCCAATACAGACAGAAAGAATTGTGACAAGAGGGCGGGACTTGTGTGAGAGGGAGCCAGGCACAGCGAATGAGAGCGAAGGAGAGGTGTTCCTAGCCCAGTATGCCCTTGCCTCAGCGCTGAGAGCTGGGAGAGACAGAGAGGAAGGAGAGTGAAGCCAGAGAAGAGACACCAGCAGGTGCTGAGGATAGGAAAAAAATAAACAGGGTTGAATTGAAATCAGGGAAAATTGTGTTAAAATATACAAGTAAAGAACAGAAAATAGTCAAACAGAAACTATAATATAATCTTAGTTTTTCCTAAACTGGAGCCCACTTATTTTTTGTCTCAGCCACCCTCACTGAGCTCCTTACACTCCTTTTCTCTTACGGATTCTCTTTCCTTGGATCATCTCCTCCTCCTCCTCCTCCTCCTCCTCCTCCTCCTCCTCCTCCTCCTCCTCCTCGTCCTGTCCCCCTCTTTGACAGACAGAGCCACCATGGAAACCGGGAGCCCCAGGAAGATACAGTTCACTGTTCCCCTACTGGACACCCACCTGGACCCAGAAGCAGCTGAACAGGTGAGGAGGACGGAGAAGGGAATGGAAGCAAGAGGGAGGATGCAGTTTGGGTGATTTGGGACTTTCGGGCTTTTAGGGGTTTCTTTATGCATCAGTGACATGATTGGACTTTTAGCAAGATCATTGTGGACAATATTTAAGAGTAAATATTAATTTATGCTTGTCATAAAACAGAAAAAACAAAAAACAAAACTGAGAAACATTTATTCCACTCATCAAAACAAGCAGGTGCAGACACAGCTGGGTAACTCAGGAAGAATAAAAAGCACAGTGTGCTGCATTCACAATGAGTGCAGTATGATGATAAATTGCTACTTTTAAAGAAACCGCATTTTCAGATTCTTATGACTCCCCTGCACCCAATTAACAAGCTGCGTCTTTTGAACGCAGCACTTTAAGCTATCATGATGAATTTAAGATTCACCCACAGCGTAGCGGGCTCTTAGAGACACAGCAGTCTCAGCAGTGTTATGGAGTGTTGCAGTGTGTTGTGTCTCCAGGGGTTTGGTTGGTTGTTTTGGTTTGAGGGACTGCCTGCACACACTGTACAGCTGGGAGACACTGACAGAAGTTGTTCCCTGTATCACAAGGTAAACTTGTTACAAATCAAACCGCTCTCAGCAGCATCGATCTCAAATATACCGTAATGTTGTTACAACATAATATGGCACCGTATAAAGGAAATTATCACAAGAGGAATTTTGAAAAGACAGGTGCAAGAAGGCTTTCGTTTTAGGTTCTTACGACTGTATAAACTGAATAATAATGGGTTCAATTCATGTGACTTTGCAGCATGTACAGTGAAGAGATGTGTCCCATTTTCCTGTCTTTATAAATATAACATGAACAGGACAGGACATTCATAATGGATGAGCCTGGAGTAAAACCGTTTGTCTCTCTCCTCTTTTCTGCTGCTTACTCTTTCCACAACTGTAAGATTGAAGATCTTTGGAGAACCCTTGTGCATACGTTTTAATGTTAGTTCTCCCCTGTGAGGACATTTTATTGGATGGTTTTGGGGATACAGTATGGTCTCTACATAAAAGCTCCCCTGATCTAGAGAAAATCTTTATTTATTACATTTTTACTACATGTTTCCTAGTAATATCAAATTAACTTGTTTTATGGTTTAACAAGATTGAACAAAATGATTTAATGTAGCTTTTTTGACACAGATCAACGAGAAACAAAAATCTTAAATTCCAAAGTGAAAACAGATCTCTACAAAGTGATTTAAATCAAAACAAATATAAAATCCAGGACAAACCTAAACAATCACTGGTGCAGCCAACAGGCCTTTCCCCTGCTATTACATTCCAAAAATGTCCGCTGTGGTAAAAGGTCAACTGGTTCTAGAAGTCACATAATTAGTTAAAGAGAGCTCAGCAGGGTTTCAGTTGACTGGAATATCAGATAACCTGCCTCAGCTTATGACTTCCAACTATTATAACTCCAGTCTAGAGGGATGTAGTCCAGCTTTGCGTTCTTAAAATTGATCTCATTGGCTGTGTCCGAAATCACTGTCCTTAGTTACTCCTCTAGTGTCATTTCTGGAGGTGCTCCTCTAGTAGTATAAAGAGCAAGAAAAGTCTAAGTCAGAAGATGGGTGGGGCGGTCAGATGGCTCAAACACAGGACTTCCCCCAGGAGACTGGAGATTGAGTCCCATGTGTGCCAAAATTGGTAAAAGTGTTGCTTATTTTGCTAACTTGACCACATATCAGGGCTGTATTGAGGTAACATTTCGCACTGCTCATGCTGGCATGATGAAAAAAATAATTCTGCACTGACTTTATGAAAACAACATTTTGTTTGGCTGCGATGTAAACAGATAATCCTGCCATTCTGGTGCATCTCTGACCAATTAGCTATCCGATTAGTGTTTGTTGTCCCCAGATTGCTGGTGCCTGTAGTTTAAAATAACACCGTCACTACAGTAACCACTGGTGTCGCGAAGACGACTAAAGGCTGTCATGTTTGTGCAATAGATGTAAGGAGGTGGAGGACCCAGATGCAGGACAGCTGATCGGGTTTTGTTCAATCAGTTCTGAGTATGTTCATCCAGAGTTAAGCGCATGAATTAGGAATGAAAAAAGGCCACCATCAATGGAGCTCAGATACGATGATTCACCATGGCAACGGGTCAATAAAGAGCAGAGCATCCATTTGAATCCAGTGGAGCTACAAATATGAATGCATGCCAATAATAGATTTTTTTTATGAAATAATTTTTATTAATAATAAAAGAGTATGGTCCAGACCTACTCGACAGGTAAAGTGTCATGAGATAACTTTTGTTGTTAATTGGCGCTACGCAAATAAAATTTGACTTGACTTGATTTATTCAACTGTTACCTGACGTGATCTGTGTTCTATGATGTGAATGGTTCGGTCACTTCGACCAATCACAACAACATGACAAATAGTTTTTCAATGATTAGTTTCTTATGTGACTAATTAAAGCTTCATACAGATTTGTTTTATTTAAACATTGTTACAGAAATGCGAGGTAAACGTTTCAGTGCAGAAGAACTGACAGCTGACGACCTGACAGCTGCCTTAATGTCCACAGAATCACGGCGTTATGAAGGACAATGTAGCCTATAGATTTTATTCTGATCAATAAATGAATGACAAAAATGTCCATGGATTGCTGTCCCTGTAGCTATTAGTGACAGATTGATCATAAAAACGGTTATGTTATAGTCCTTAAATGAGTAAGTAACATGGGATTTCAATGTTTCTAAAGACGTAAATTTCTGCAAATTAATACGTTCCGACATGTGCTTTGATATCAACTGATGAATGAGGAAATGAAACGGTGTGTCAGACAGCAGCTTCAGGCTCAGGGGAGGAGTCAAAGAGAAACAGAGTTTATTGAAGAAAACCTGTCAGCGAGCAGGTTAGGTTCACAGAGTTTAAGTTAGCTCTCTTTCTGGAACGGAAAACCCAGAGTTTCCCTCAT
The DNA here is from genome assembly GCA_037974645.1 of Hollardia meadi. NCBI lineage: Eukaryota > Metazoa > Chordata > Actinopteri > Tetraodontiformes > Triacanthodidae > Hollardia > Hollardia meadi. The sequence goes on from JBBPCS010039817.1 coordinate 4,184, forward strand.
CTCAGGCTTAACAAACTCAGAGTTTTCACTAAACCCGCTTTCTGAAATAGGGCCCTAGTGAGGCAGCCATTAGAAACAGTCCAATTCAAGCACAAATCAGAGTCCGATAAGCAAGGAAAATCCAGAAAGAAAGGAGGGAAGGAAACATTAGGAGACAAGGCTGGAACAAAGGCACAGAGTACTACAACAAACTGGCAAAGACAGAGAGCTACACAGGACTATATATACAGACAACTAGACGAGGTAACAAGTGAAACTAATCAGGGTGGGGCAGCCAATCAAAACTGGCGGGAAAAGAACAAAGGCAGGAAGTGTAAAGCACTGACATGACACGCAGATGGGAGAAGTTAGCCTTGAAGGCTTTCTGTCAGGCAGCATCCGGGCAGCTTTCTGACAGAAAGTCCATAGACCTTTCTGACAGAAATTCAGTACAGCTTTCTAGCAGAAAGCGCTTTCTAATAGAAAACATGCATTATAAAAGGTCACAAATCTTGTGAAGTCAGCACAGCCTTGTGGCCGGATGGGTAATATCCAGGATTTGCACCTAAGAGACTAGGGTTTGTAACCCAAAATCAGCTACATTTCCTCCTTTTTTTTCAGTAATTATTTTATTGTTCTGGTCGCACTTTGGTTAGGTTTAGGCACCACAAAAACTTCATTAGGTTTACACAACAAAAACGCTTAAGTTTAGGAAAACATCAGGATTTGAATAAAAAAAAAAAACACTCTTTCACACCGTTTTTACAATAACGTTTCTGGAAGAAAGCCTTCAAGGCTAACTTCTCCCATGTGCACATGACACACAAGGAAAGATTTTTCAAAATAAAAGAGGAAATGACAAACTAAACCCAAAACCATGATAAAGGCCTGAAATCTTTATGATTATAACTATAATGAAACTGCCAACAGATGGGCATAAAGGCTGGATGGTGCGATTATCCAGGTTAGTTTGTGCTACTTTTCAGCTCATTATGTTGCTGTTTGAACTAAGAATCAAGTGATATTCAAGATACTGTGTCTGCAAATTGGTGCCTGTGGTGCATTTGTAAAAATGAATGTCGTGTGTGTTTGTCAAATTGTGTGTGTGAGTCTTTGAGTCTGCGTGTCCTTGCATTTGTCTCTCTAACTTTTTCTTCTTTGTACATCTGACAGATACAGATGTAATAACAGTTGCTCAGGCCTCCATGCCTGCCTTGTTTGTATCAAGGAATTGGTGTCGGCTGTCTGTATTTATTTAGCCACACGTCTGATCACACACCTCCAGCCAGGTGTTTACCTACTCTTCTTCACCAGCCGACAGAACTCCTTTAAGCTGTATACAAGTGAAAATCAAATTTACCTCGTCGGCAAAGACTCAAGAGAGTATTTAGCTCTCACTCTCAATAAGCTTGGTCAAAGCTTGGCTGATTGCCTTTGAGACTTTACCTTGTTAGGCTGCATTTCTTGTTTATTCTAAGACCACTGTGAGTGGCCACTGAGCCTGCATGGCCTACGGGGCCTTAAGTGTGTGGTTTTACAGTGTGTGTGTGTGTGTGTGTGTGTGTGTGTGTGTGTGTGTGTGTGTGTGTGTGTGTGTGTGTGTGTGTGTGTGAGAGAAAGATAAGAGAGAGCCAGGTGACAGACAGTCCAACAGCGAAACAGTCAGATATAAAGAAAAAGAAAATAAGAAAAAACAAACAAAAAGGAAATGTGTGTACTTGTCTCTGTGTTTGCAAGCACGATGAATGTCACGCCAGGGGGCTTCACCCATAGTTCAGTAATCTCTGCCACCCGACACCTACCAGCATGGTGAATCAGCCTCAATGGAGAACCACACGTCAGCCAGAACAGCCTCCCTGAGGTCTGACCCTTACAGCATCAGCACACACTCATCCTCTTATCCACACACAGATACAGCGTGTGCCACCCTTATCATAACCTTACATTAGAGCTCACTGTGTACTTACGAGCACAGACTGACTATCTGATCGAGGCCAAGACCTGATGGTGTCAGTGGATGACGTAAAAAGATAGTGGTTTCTGCAATAATGTAGATATTCTTCTCATTATTAGACATAGGTATCACTCGTTTCTAACATGTATTAAAGTTAAACTATTTGATGAAACAGGTTGACATTTTGGGAAATACTATGAACAGCGTCAATGTTGCTTCAACATTCCGACTTAATTTTCCAAAATTCTTTTAATCAGGACTGCCTTGATACTGGAAATGTAGCCTTTAGCTTTAGCATCAGCCTCAGTCTTTTAAGCCAATACTTAGTATAGCCATCAAGTGCATATCTAAGCTCCATTATACAAGATAACAATGATTGATAGAAAATGAAAGGGGGACAAAGGACTGAAGAAACCGAGGTAAAAGAAAGTAAAAGTCGATGATCTGGGCTTTCAATGTCCCTCTATTCAGAGCCAAATGAGACCACGTATGGAGAGGGTCTGTGAGAGGGACTGTGATTTACAGTATAATGGCTGAGCACATTAGCCTGAACAATACCAGTCATATTTTAAATGACAGGATGAAGGATGACATGATCACATGAATCCTTGTCTGTGCATTGTACTGAGTCTCTGACAGCTCAGCACTGCCGTGGCCCAATAACAAGGTATTGGAAAAGTTTTCTTTAACCTTTATGTCTGCAGCAACTGGGTGTGGGTGGGTACTGGGTGTGAATGCCATTTTCTGGTTCAGGGCACTGAGCTGTTCAACACACTCTTCTCCTGAAGGTCACGATGAAAGTATTGCAGTAAGAACTACCATTTTTTTTCTCAAAGGCAAATCAAGGAGGTAAAGGCTTTACACCTCAGGATTTCTTCAACTACATTTTAAGCTATAAACCTTTATTTCTACCTCTGTCACCATCAGTTCCCATCACATTATACAGTACAGGGATTTGTGGGACCACAAACAATTAGAAAGCCAATGTCAACAAAACATAAAGGTTAAATATGAAAGACTTTGGCTCTTCTGTCTCGTGGCCTGACCTTACCCTTCAGGCTAAGGGTATTTTATCCACCTCCCCACACAGCAAGAATATCTTGTTGCGAGAAGTGACAGAACTGCATTTTAGACGGACTGTGGGTTGGAAGGCAGGCATGGAGATTTGAGGGGTTAGCCTGTCCAGTTAGCGGTGGTATTTGTGTGAGCGAAGGATCAGGGAGTTCGCGCTGCTGCTGGGTGAGGAGAACAACAATGACTCTGGGCATAATCGCTTCTACACAGCCGTGGCTCGGTGGGCTGGGGGTTTGGATTTTCTGGAATGGCAACAAAACACACACACAAGGCCAAAAATTTATTGTGGACTGTGGAGTTCTAAATAAAGCTTGATTCATTTAGAGTTTTCAAAGCATGAGCCCAAAAGTGCTTAGCAGAAATATACACATATACACATAAAAAAGTACCTGACAGACAAAAGACAGAAATATATATACATGTAAAATTGATTTAAAAGGGAAGACTGTTAAATAAGCACAAAATCTGTAGTCTTAAGCTTTGATTGTGACCAGTAATATCACAGACGTATCCAAAACAGTTGGCAGCAATTCACAACTGGCATCACAATGTAAGGCAATTCGAGCAATTACTTGTAATTGTATTTAGCTTCCCCTGTAAGATTTTCATTTTTCTGTGGAAAAAGTGTGACTTTGAGACAGAGAAGAGAAAAGTGGTGGGTGTTAAGAGCTTCACCCTGTTCTATGTATTTGGCAAAAAGGCAAATCAAATGTACAGGATGGAGGAACTGTTCATTTTTTCCTCCCAGTTGCCGCCAATGTGGTTGGGATGCATATTTTTACTTACACAACACCACATAATGCTCTGTATTTGGACACATGCAGGTGCAAATTGTGCAATTGTATCTTTATATGTTCTAAATGTGTTTTTGGTACAATATAGCATTTGGATCCCTGTTTTTAAAAGCTGCATCTTGTTCACATATCTGGTAATGGACTAATGGATCGCTATCCAATCACACGCACAGTTTCATGCGACAGATGTACCTGTAGCCGTGTTTACGTCTGCCTAAACACGTACATTACTGTGAGAACATTTAACATTGGCGTCAGATGCAGCAAGGAAAAACAGCTAATTCACAAGCTTAAAGAAAAGGTAGCAATGCCTCACAGAGGGTAACACTGAATAGTTGACATGCTTCACAGGATATAAGGTCAGCAATTTTCTTTGAAAAGTGTAAAAAAAAAAGAAAAAAGTAAGAACAGTTCTGCTTGCTTGGCAAAGAAAATAAAAATCACTCAGTTTCTCTTCTCATTCACACTGCCTTGCTGTGATTTGAAAGGTAACAAAGATGAAGCCTCTTCAAATCTGAATAGCCAATTAGACGGATACTGAGACTGCTCATTTTTCATTACTGCACATTATTGCTGCTGTTACATCTGTATTTCCTGTCATTATAATCTAAAGCTAATCACTTTAAGTCAAACACCATGCAGACCTCCAACTGCAAATGTATCTGTGAGCGTGTGTGTGTGTTCCCGGAGAGATAACTTTCCTGAATAGAAAGGAAGCAGCAGGAAAAGCCACAATTCAGACGAACACTGATATTTTGTGCTTTGAACAACTGTTTTGTGTTATTTTAATTATTTCCTCACACATTTTGTTCAGCACAGCAAAGCCTCAAAGCCAAACTTGCACCTTGAAATTGTAATCCAAGGGCAGCCATTGAATTCCTCACTTTTCTCAAATGTATACTTTGAATGCACCTGCAAATAAAAAGTTGCCCTTTCTTTTTGCTTTCCACAGTAAACTCACAATACAGCTTCAAACTTTGATTTTTAGTTTTTCATCTTCAATAGAAAAGAGTTTAGCTTCTAGCTGACTTAAAATCCCATGTGATGCTGCACGCTGTAGTCGGAGGTTAAGCTACATGGCTGTCAGAGTTGACTACAGCTTTGTAAGTGCACAAGCAGCATTTACGTAGAAGATGCATGGAGGACTGGGGCTAACATGACTTCTAGCATTAGTCAGCAACTCTGTCAGCTATGTGCAAGGAGTGAGTTTGTGTAGCTGTGGGTATATTTGTGTGTGTGTGTGTGTGTGTGTGTGTGTGTGTGTGTGAATAATGAATTGTCTTACATCTCAGCCTTTTAGTTTTTTGAACAATAAAATGGAATAGCAATGACCTTATTCTAGATGGAACTGAGAATTAATTGTGCTTTCCCAAAAAGTGTTTGGTTGTAAAGATTTGGAGACATTATCGAGTACAAATTTCATTTGATATTTGCAGAACCATGTGGTACATACAGTAAATACATCATTCTAGAGCTACTCCTCAAACCTATAGGGTAAAAAAAAACAAAAAACTGAAAAATTGTAGTGTGGAATTGAACCTAAAGAAGAATGTATACTTTGCATAATTTTACAAATTTTGTAGTTGCACGTTTGTGGAAAATTTATATTAAAGGATGTCAAATTCACATTTTTAGATTATTCTTATAAGCCAACACAATATGGTGACTTACAGAGCTGCCTAAGCTCATTTTTCTGTTGCATGCACACAAAATAAATAGCCATCTTTAAGACTCAGGCTTACTCAACAACAAGAAAACAGAAACTGCTGTGCCCATATCTTCATAGAGAGACATGGCTACATCCCAATATCTTGGATCAAGCTATTGAACTGCATGGGCGGACCATGTCCAGAGCTGACAGAACACAGGCCTCCAATAGCAGACGAGGCGGATTCTGTGTTTACATCAATGATGCTTGGTGCAGTCAAGGTGGATGGACAGTGTTTACCAAATGTCGAAATGTTGGCCATATTATCTGCCCGGAGAATTTTCACTGCTTCAAGACGGCCACCATTGTCCCTGTACCCAAAAAGTCTGCAGTGTCTAGTCTGAACGACTATCGACCTGTGGCACTCACCTCCATTCTCAGGAAGTGCTTTGAGAAATTGGTTGACCCTCACCAGTTTGCTTTTAGAGCCAACAGATCCACAGAGGATGGATGCCATCTCCACTGCCCTCCACTCAGTCTTCACACACCTTGAAAATAACAATACGTATGTCAGAATGCACACTGTGTGCTCAGCCCCCTCCTGTTCACTCTGTACACTCATGACTGCAATCCCAGACATGGAGAGAACGTTATTGTAAAGTATGCCGACAACACCACCATCATCGGCCAGATTACAAACAACATTGAGAGTTCATATCGGGAGGAAATCAACAGTCTTGTAAAGTGGTGCACAGAGAACAATCTGCTGCTCTATGTGGACAAAACCAAAGAGCTGATTGTTGCATTTAGAAATAAGGAAGCACACACCCCAGTCTACATCAATAGAGCTGAGGTGGAGTGAGTGAACAGCTTTAGGTTCCTAGGAATTACCATCACAGAGAACCTGTCATGGTCTTCACACATATCCACCCTGACAAAGAAAGCACAGAAACGACTGAACTTCTTAAGGAAACTTAAGAAGGCAAATTCCCAGGACAAGGTCTTGTTAACTTCTACAGAGGAACAATAGAAAGCATCCTGACTGGAAACATCACAAACTGGCATGGTTTGTGCACAGCCCAAGACAGGAAGGCTCTGCAGGTGATTAAAACCGCCCAGAGCATCATTGGTACACATCTACCCAGCATCAGTGATATCAGTGAGGTGAGGTGTCTGCGCAGAGCCCAAAGGATACTAAAAGACAACACCAACCCCTGCCAGAGCCTGTTCACCCTGCTGCCATCTGGCAAAAGACACAGAAGTATCCGCTGCCGTACCACAAGACTACGGAGAAGTTTTTTTTACTCAGGCTGTGACACTCCTGAGCTCATTCTCCAAACTCCACCTTTAAATTGTTTTTATTTTTTTATTCATTAGCTTTTTATATTCTTATATAGCTTGGGGAACTACAACTTATGTTTTAATTGTATAATTTTGTGTTGTATAATGACCATTAAACTTTTTGATTCTTGAATCTTGATTCAAAGTGTACGACAACCAAACCCAAAATATACCTTCAACAGCTGCTGAAGGTTTTAGTTCAAAATGCTTTAAAATGTGCGTCATACCACACAGGAACATGTTTTTGTTTTTTCTCACCAGAATAAAACTGTTCTACTTTTTCAGATCAGAAGACGTAGGCCCACACCTGCCACTTTAGTTGCATCCAGTGATCAATCATCACCTGGTAAGGCACTTAAATGCAAGCACACACACATACAAACCATCACTTGTGAGGTCATTGTATTGATTTACATTCATTATCTCCAAGCTCACTCTATAAACTTCAGACATAATCCTGTTTTATTAAAGCTTGCGTCGTATATTTGTATTTTGGTCATCATTATCTTTGATACATCTACTTACCAAGTTAATTGCTGAGATCTGAGGACACAGTGACATTGCTGAAAAGTGGGGAGAAGATCAAACTGGTTTAAAAGAAATCTTCGGGTTAGCGGGTATTCAGACAAACAACAGTAACACGGAACAGTGAGTGATAGATAGTTGAGTAATAATGCTATGAGATAGGATTTTACAACTCACAAGTTTCATGATAACACAAGTTATCAGGGAACTATTTTTTCATTAATTGTGACAGTTGACAGGTAGAAATAAGGCGTTTACATGTATATTCAGCTGAAGAAGCAGCACAAAAGTGAAGGACAAAGTTGAAGGAAGCTGAACCTTCAAATATGGTTTGCAGGCTGGTTGGGTCACAGAAGAGACATTTCAATGTTTGTAAATAATGTGTCAGAGGGTATTAAGTTGTGCCTATATTTATGAAAATACTAAAATAATAACACGAGACTCCAAAGTTTGAACCGAGACGACAAGCTTTTATTCCACTCACATGTCTACAGCAGGACATAATAACTCATTCAGTTTTCTACCTTTCGCAATAAAAGCCCTGGACAGACCGGTATAAACTGCGTAACTGCTCACCAGGGGGAAACTTACAGTAAATTCACTCAGACCATTCAAGGCCTCTCAATAAAATAGCTTACAATATCATCCAGTATGTCTAAATATTAGTACACAGTGTAGTATATACTTTAAGCAGTTAGGCTAAAAGATGTCTCAGTTTACAATCCCAGCTAAATTAGCTGATCCCAAAGCCAGCCCACATCATCTGATGGCTCAGCTGATTCCCTTCTGTGCATCCAATTGGCAAATCTCAATCAGACAATTATTTAAGCTGTTTGGCCTGCCTACTCTTTTCACTTCCTCTGCAGGCCACTTTGTAACCCAACTCCCCCCAGCTCCTCTTTTTTGACTTAATCAATGTAATTTTTGGTGTCTTTGCTGCTTCTGCTGCATGGAGGTGTAATGTCCAAGAGCACAGCCATACCGTCAAATATAACTGACTGCAAATGGAAATTTATCATTTTTTGACTATAGTGGTCCTGACTGAATTCATAGTTTATCCTCACTATTTTCCTCCTCACATAATTGTTGCTAACATACCTACACTTATATTTATTTTTTCAAATAATTTTGTTTTCACAAGCCATCATTTGTTTGCATTATCTTATTAATTAGATCACATTATTTGAGCTGAAAGTCATATTGCTATAACACATAGACTAGGTTATATTTATTTGCCTCATACTTGTTAAAACTTGTTTTAAATTAAAAAAAAAAAGAAATTTATTTTTATCTGGTAAGGTCTATTATCTTTCTCAGCCACTGCAGCGTCATGTAAATGTGGGCATGTTTTGGAGGAGGCATGGTTTGGAATGCAGCTGCTTTGCTTCCTTTGCCGCTAACATATTATGATATTGGGCGTGGTTTCAATAGGGTGTGGTTTGAAAGGTCTAAAAGGCTGCAGCTTCTCCGCAGTCACACTAAAAAGATGTTGGATTGCCATCAGGGAGAAGTTGCGGCAAGTTCAATTTTTTTGCCGAAGCCCTCTGCACCCGCACCATTGTTGCTTCAACGCTTCATTCACATGAATGAGCTGCATTTAGCCATGCCGGGCTAAAGTCGGTCTGACTACAGTCTCAGCCAAACATATTTGAAAAAGAAAGAAACGATAACCCTGTCAGTTTTAAATGGACCAATTTCCTAGTTTGTCTTTAACTGACTGTAAACTAAAATAAATGTTTAACTTTGTTGCTACCATGTTTTTATCCCCACATGGGAGTCCCCACATTGTGATTAATACAGGTACACAGGCCCACAGATTAACAAGTCACCATAGCCACAGAATTCTCTACAGACATTTCTATTTCTTATTTTGATTGCTATGATGTTGAATCTCAACTCTATTATGCACCAAATTAATCTTCCTGCTGCAGTGCAGCAACAAAAACAGCCGTGTGTGTCCTCTCATGGGATCTTGATGATCAAACACAACAGTGCTCCTTGAGATTTATCTTGTTTGATGACTCATCCATTAGCTCACAGCTTCCCTCCCTGCCTCTGCTGTACTTTGGTGTGTGAGTGTGTGATATGACCCAGTACTGAATTAAAAGATGATCAGCTGGGAATATGGGGTGGCAAGAGTGGGGGTTTTTTTGTAGGTGAGAAAACAGAGGGTAATATTCTCTCTTTTGTATGAATAAATAAGAGTTGATGTGTCATAGGATATCAGCAGAGACTTTGTTGTAATGTTTGAATCACAGCATTTTATCAGAGTTGATGTATTTACTGTCTTTATCTAGAAAACAGCTGTCTTTCTAATATGGTCTGATTAAAATATGTGCCTATGATTTGTTTGCTTAATGTGCATCTGCGTGTGTGCGTGATTTCATGTGCGTGTATCTGTGTTTCATTCAGTAATAGGATGCTGAGCGTGTTGAGTGTCTCAGAGTCAACCTTGATCTCTGGATGAAAGTGCAGCGAGAATCCTCAACAATCCTCCTGCTTAGTAGATCCGAGACAAAACGAGGCAAAGGAGAAAGAAAAAACTTAAGAGGCTATCAAGTGGAGACACAATCTGTGAAGTGAAGGAATGAGAACGTGAAAAAAGAAGAAACTTAAAAAAGCATACAAGATCATATCAAAACAGTGTTTGTGTTATTTATTTGGTAATATTTACAGTGTTTTTCTATTAACAGTTAATGATCCACAGCAGAACAAAGAGGAAAAGATGCCTTTGGATAGAAGCAGTGCGTGCAATGTTTTTGAAAAATGTCCTGAGATCGTTTTTTAAGCTTCAGAACGCTTCTCAAATACACAATTTGGTTGGTCTCATTTGAAATGTACTGCCTATTTTCTTGGTCTTGTTTTTAGTTCTTTATTGCTTGGTCCATTTTATGTAGGCTACAATGGTTCTAAAGGGTTCCTAGAAATTCTGTTTACATTATCATTTTCTGAATTACATTTTGATGATGTAATTGCCTGGATTACGTTCACAGGCAATATATTTAGCCAAAGGGTTTATGGATGCCAGTTTCAATCAGTCCGTCTGTTGGTCCAACCCTTTGGTCCAGATTGAAACATCTCAATGACTATTAAATGGGATTGCCATGAAATTTGCTCCCAGAGGATTAATCCTGACGACTTTTGGTGATTCTCTGACTTTTCTCCAAGTGCCACCAGCAGGTCAAAATTTTCACGTTTCAAGTAACCGTCTGCTGGATGAGTTGGCACAAATTTTGGTCCAGACATTCATGGTTTCCAGAAGATGAATCCTAATGACTTTGGTGAGCCCCTGACTTTACCTCTGGCACCATCACCATGAGGTTGACATTTGTGGTTTTGAGTGAAATGCATCAGCAACTATTGGATGGATTGCTGTGAAACTGACATTTATTCCCTCAAGGAAGAACATACAGTAGTTCTAATCCTGAAACTAGGTTCCAGTCTGGGATTAACCCATATCTAATCTAATCTAATCTAATTTAATCTAATCTATTGCCTGAGTATTTTTGGCTATCTTGCCTTCATCAAAGTGGTGCCAATGGATGGAGAATACAGAACTTATATTGGAGAAGAGCTGTGCGACTTGTTTAAAATTGATGGATTTGTATTAAATCCCACAGCACTAGGCTGCATCTCACTGTGCTTGAGCATCCTCAAAATTAAAAACGAAAAGAAAGACAGCCGTTTCATGAAAAGAAAAATTAGACAGCAGAGGATTTGACAGCAGAGGCAAAGACAGACAGGGACACAATGAGAGGCCGAGACAGTTACCATGTGTATGTGTGTGTGTTTGTGTGCGAATGTGCTACAGAGGAGGGGGATGGGATGGAATAGATATGATGAGGAGGAGAAGAGGAGCTGTGCTGGTGCAGTAATGGTGTGCCCAACATCAGACAGAGCCCTGCATAATGCTTTGCAGATTGCTCTGCCCGTTGCACTGTGACTCCAAATAGCAGCCACAGCCAGAGATTTAAAGACGACTGAGATACAGGCGGTGGGCTATATAATGAGCAAGCAGAAATAGTTATGAGCTGATTGTCTGATCTGACTTTTCCCTGCAGAGGAGGCTGGCTTTTTGGGAGGATTTATGTCTTTACTGATTCCTGGAGAAAGACAAAGAGACAAGTTGAGTGAGATAAAATAAAACTTAACAAATATAGAATATTAAAAGCTATTATAGCACATAAAACATGGAAGAATTGTCTTTATTAACTTCTGTTTTGGTATTTTGTGCTTTCAGCCCGAGGAGCTGCTAGCATTAAGTGAGATTCTTTATCTCTGCAAACAGCTGATCTGGGTCTGTGGTGGAGTGGGTGCTGCCACCTGAAACATTTTGGCAAATAAAACCATATGCATGTGAGGAAAATATACACTTTTTTTTATTATATGTGCACTACTTTTCAATTAAAGATGTATTTAGACATTACAATGATGAAAATTCTGTGAGTCTTTTGCATTTCCAAATGAAGCAAAAAAAAAGAAAGATGAAAATAGGGCTGTCCACCTTGATAGGGGATCTGATAAATATTATGTTGATAACATTGAGAGTCTTCAGTCCTTTTTCCTAGATATGGATAGATCTAACAGCCTATCACACAGCAGAAATAAATGTGACAACAGCCAATCCTTTCCCTGCTGCCTGGCTCAATGGAGTATTAGGGTTAGGGTACATCAGAAATTCATTTCTGAGCTTTCTTTTATAAATGTGGATTTTGTTTTACATTCATAAGCAATAGCAAATATTTTTTGTGATTAATTAAATTAAATACACAGTGAATGCTTCTGTGCACATTAATAAGTAATTAATTAAGTACCTTGCTGATTGACAATGTTAAATTCCAGTGCCCGCAGTACAGGACAGAAAATTGAGATAATCTCTTGAGAGTTAATCTTAATTTGTGAGATATCACACATGTTTCTCCAATAAATGCAGTTATTCTAGCTTCAGTATTCTGGCTGGTTTTCTCAAATTAGTGGGAGATGAGGAGGAAGAACAATGTTGTGTTTCAAATTAAAATAAAGGAGCCGCATGTTATTTGTGCAGAAAGGGAGACAACCATCTCTGTTGCTCTCCCACTTTCTTGGCCGTTTACCTAGCAACAGTAGAGAACTGCTGTTCAACAACCGTTTAAAATGCATAACGAACTGTCTGTAGAGTAGACTTACTTTTCTTTATCATAGAGTGTTTTCTTGATGCTCTCATTTATCTTCTTCAAATGCAGTGCAGAATCTCGACACGAGCTGCAATAGGGAGCTAAATTAGAGCAGCTTGGCTGAGAAATGTGGAGACTCATCTCTGTTCTCGTCTGGCTTTGTGTCAGACAGCCATTCAGCTGGGAATTGCAGTGATAAACTCATCACTGCCTTTTCTCTCATTCTGCACAGATGGGCTCAATACAGCCAGAAAACAATTCGATATCAGCCATGTGAAAGCCAAGTTGTCTTGACCTGAATGATATTTCAGCCCTGTCTAATACTAATACTAATATTAATACTAATACTACTGCTAGGCCAACCACTAAAAATAATAACCCTGTTATATATATATATATATTTTAATTCCAGCACAGCTGCTCGGTGTTCCAAGGTGTCAGCTTCAGTACACTGATCCTATGCACCAATTAAAATAAAGTTTTTATGTGTAAAATGATTATCTTTCTTTCTCACAGGTGACAATAATTAAAAATGTAATTAAAAGACAACACCATACTGCTTACACAACAATAAAATAAATGTCAAAAACATTGACTGAAAAAGTGTAGACAAAATAAAAAGATTAAGAAAAGTAGTTGTGCACACATTCATACACTTGATCCGTATACACATGCTTACACATGTGTTAGCTAACATTAGCCAGCTAAAACCACAATATCATATTGTGCAAAGCATTTCACATGCTTTGCAGTAAATGTCAACTTATTTGGACTCTGTGTTGTGTTTGGTGCCGGCCTTGATGACGTTAGCGGACTCTAATGTTAACAGGGCAGGGGCGGGCAATGTCACATCCTTTGGATTTTTCAAGGTAAACGACAAATGTGAGAAATATCTCATTTTTTTAAAATGACTTTACAATCCTTTCACACATTGGCGAACAAAAGCGATTAAAGTCTTCCATTCTTACATATTGCATTTAGAATGCATAACTTGTAACAGTATTTATAGACTGGAGTATTGCTAATTTTACTTAAGTGAAGGATCTTTACCTCTACTTCTAACTATCTTATGTTTGTTTAAAGTCATTCTTTTAAGTAATCTTATAAATGTCTGAATTGTCGTGCACATTTTAGTTCATTCTCAAGATTGCACAACCACTTTTATTCAAATGAATTTACTAAAATGACTAAAAGCGTTGATTTTTATTGCACATAAGCAAACATGTAACTTTAAAATTATATCAGATTACAGATTACATTCTTGTCTCATAACAGCTTAAACTTTACCCTGTAACTTAAAGGACAGACCATGACTATAGCCCATTTCCTGGGATTGATTTGAAACTAAATCCATAATGGTTCTATGAACCTTCAAACTCCCAGGAGATGCTAAAAATAAGATTTGCAATCTCTCAAGAACTGTAAACATGCACAACAAAAAAGATGAATCCATCTTAAAATGAAATTTCATGTTTTTTGTGTCAGTTTTTTTAGTTTGTGTTTGGTGCAGAGAGAAAGAGAGAAAGCTGAATAAAGAAAGAAGCACATCATTGGCATTTTAAACAGCCTAGCACATTTTATATAGGAATAACATATGCACATGCTTACTGGCACGCACGCACGCACGCACGCACGCACGCACACACACACACACACACACTGACTGTCTTCTTATGCATGGGTTGCCAAGCAACAAGATGGTGTCCTAGAAAAAAGTTCCAAGGGAGGAAAGTCAGAGTTGGATTTGGGTTCAACATCCTCAATATTGATCACAGTGGATGGTTTTACTGTACAGAGTCGTGTTTCACATATCGACAACAGATGACAAAGCTTTTCTTTATCCAGTGGGAGTCACATGAGCTTCACATGAGTGTTGTATCATGTGGAAGTTTCTTGTTCTGCTAAGCAAATATAACCTTTCACTGTAGTAATAGACACTCAGTTGCCAGCTTACAGCTAGTGAAAACTACAGCAGTCCTGCAATAAGCCCTGCTTTACAGTCGAATCATGTTTTTTTTAAAAACAAAAACTGAACATTATAACATTCATGAAGGGAAGATTTATTGCACAACTGTTGTGTTAGACTGCATTAGTTTGCATTAGAATCAACTCAGCTCCACACTACACTTCAGTATGCTGCTCAGTTACTGCCCTTAAGGGGTTTTGGATAAACAGCGTTTTACTGTTTATCTGTCATCAGCAGTTGGCCACATGCAGGGGTCTATTAGAAAGATAATAAGAGTGGATTATCATACCCTCTCTTTGCAAAAAAAAAAAAAAATCTAGAGAGTCTGTTTTTATAGAATACAAAATAAAATAATTCCACCAACGATGCTTCATAGAAATTGAGCAAACACTTACTGCATTGGTTTACAACCCTCTGGCTGCAGGTCACCTCATATCCACTCTGCTCTGCACTGTGGAGACACACAGAACCCCAGCTACAGTACAATGACATACTGAACAGATCATCTGTGCTATTGTGAACAATATCAAAACTGCACAATGAGTTGGAACAGTGAATTTAGTGTCTCATACACTATGCATGTGTGTTCATTCTGTATCTGCTTTAAAGGTTAAATTTGCAAGATATGGCCATAATTTTAATTTAAAACGTCCAAAAATTGAACTATCATTATCAACAGAATGTAAAGAAACAGCAGTGTTGACGTTATGTCAAAGATGTCTATGTATGGTGTTGCAGAAATATCTACTGAAGTTAGCATGCTAACTAGCTAATCCCTGTCTCATAATACCACTTTGTACAGAGGTTATAGTCCGATGTAGCCCCCTGTAGTTTCAGCTGGGAGGTGTATAAACCATGAGTTTCACAAGCACTCTTAGCATTTAGTCTAATAAGTTAACAAAACAAGCTCACAAAATATCATGGAGGAAATATTCGTACACCTATTTTCCTTACTTAACAGAAAAATACAACTGTACATCTTCTGAATTCAGGTTTTTCTCTTTTACCAAACTTGGACGAGCATCTTGTTAACTCATCGCAAAACACACTTCATTTAAACAAAATAGAAACATAGTAAAACTCACCAAAACCATCTTGGTTCGTCTTTCCACAATCACCTCTGGTTTGCCCAAAGTAAATCCTTAATTTACTGAGTAAGATGTAAAAATATGCCATCTCTACATGTCATTTTCAGCCACTGATGATGGCCGACTCTATCTCCCTGTTCTGACACAGCCGCAGACAAAGATAATTACACAGCTACAGTATAGTAACAGCAGTTGATGGTTATTGTGGTGAAATGCTGCCCCTGATAATTTTGGAGGTACCCTCAAACTTTGGCTATATTTGACAAATTGCACCTTTAAATCTCTTATTTTCATTGTTTTATTGTGTACAGTACTTAACCGAGTATTTGCTTTCTCACAGAAATAGATGAAGACCGTCTCCCAAACCAGTTGTACAAGGTAATCTAATCTATGAAAATCCATTTTATTAAAATAAGATCACAGCAATATAATTATGTAATTCTGTTTTCCCTTTCTAAAGTAGCTCCATGTCTATGAAAACAATCTTTTCCATCTCAGTACTCTCTCTCCAGTTGATATGCCATGTTGTTGTTTTACAGGCAGCTTTGTTGAACTCCCCTCGACAACGGCGAAAAGGGCAAAAAGGAACACCTACAATGAAAGGTAGCATCAGTTATCAGTCTTGTCATCAACCTGTGCGTGATGTTGGCATTTCATGGGTTAGATCACACTACTGGTACTCATGAAACAACAGTAACAAGGATCATTCTTTTAAATATGAGCACTTACACGGGTGTAGGCTATTAAATGAATGAACTGAAACATAATTCAGTCTGATTAATTGAAATGTGTAACGGGTTATGGTTGAACCCAATAGCAGCACAACACACCACAGATTGAATCGGTAATTACTTTTATTGAACACAGTCTTAGTAATCTTTGCAGTCAGGTGTCGCTCCAGAAACCCAGAAACTCTGGTGATGACAGAGACGATAGGGATGTAGCAGTCTCTGGAGTT
>JBBPCS010039827.1:0-20661 GCA_037974645.1 Hollardia meadi
TGTGTGTGTGTGTGTGTGTGTGTGTGTGTGTGTGTGTGTGTGTGTGTGTGTGTGTGTGTGTGTGTGTGTGGGAGGTACCTACATATGGAAAAAGAAGAGGTGGAATGGATATGGGAGGTTATTTTTATGTGGTTGACATTCTGTGTTCTTTTCTTTCATTCTTGGTGCTCTCATTCAGTCTTTGTGTGTGTGAGCTTTTCAGTACTAACATTATCATCATAATCATGATTATCAACAAATTGATATGTATCCATGATAACTGAAATTAGTGTGTCATTTTGTCCATTTAATAGTAAAGTGGTTTATATTTTATCATTCAAATCTTAATTCCTCTCAAACATAAAGACACACTCCCTGACTTTGTTGCAGCGTCTAATTGCCCTTAATCCCCAAATTTTCTTGCAGTTCTTTGTTTTGAAACTCGACACAGTTCCCATTTTTAGTAAGGTATTTTTACTTACATGTCCACTTACATTTTTACTTTTGGGTAAGTTAAATAAAACCAAGGAAAAGGCACAGAAATCCTCTAGAACACTTGGGCACTGTAGTTTTTATAAAATGTTAATCAAAAAGGACAAAATATTGCATTTTGGGGGGATTAATCCACATTTGGTGCTCTAGTGAGTATTTGTGGCAGGAGAACGGTGTGTGCAAATTGAGTCAAAGTGTCTGTTCATGATAACACATAGTGATGACGATATGTACTGGCGATAGACACTTCATCGAGTGACATGCACCATCGACATGTGATAAAACAACATGAACTCATGGGATACTCATGACTCATGGGAATAGCACGCCACTTTTAAGGACATTTTGCGTGCCATTTTACGTTTAACACGTGTTATAACTCCATTAACATTTGTAAAGTTTTAGACATGAAGGCATTTTTTGGCATCAAAACTAGTTAGGGAAAAAAAGATCATGGTTTGGGTTAAAATATTTTTTATATAATTTATTTACGAGACTTAAATTAAAAATGTTACGTAAAAATAGAAAAGCGATGTTTACTTTTACAGGACACAAACCCCGGTTACCTGGGTAAAAGTCCTGCGTTTGTTTGACCCATCCACCTCCTCCACCTCCTCCATGTGCAGACTGTCTCCCTCTTTATACTACGTCACCTGACGTTTCTTTCGACAAATGCTTCTAACAGCATTACAGTCGTGGATGGAAACACGTGAAATTCACATTTTCTTTTGCCCATACTCTTGAAATTCGGTTAATATTTGCGCTACATTTGGATGGAAGCCTGTTTGTTGTATGATATGATGATAGAAGATGGTTTTAGCTGCAGAGAATAACTTACTATATAGCAAGAAGGAAAATTGTAATTTAAAATGGCAAATTCCAAATATTCAGTGAATGTTTTTCCACAAGAGGTTCAGCTATCAGCGGTTAAATTCACTTCTTCTCAAGTGTCTCAGGTTAACAACCGTTTTTCGTCCAGTAAGTGACCAAATGGCTGAAGCCAATATCTTCAAAACATGTTTTTCTTCGGTCTGGTATTCCTCACAGATATGTTAACAAGACAGTGATGGCTATCATTAAAGGAATCCAATCTCTTTCTCTGGCTCAGACGGCAAGAAGAGACGGAGCAAGCTGTGGTAGCCCATCATCTCGCTGGGTTGTGAAGAGCTGTAATTAACGGCCAGAGAATGGAGGCACATTCTGCAAACACACACACACACACACACACAGGGGCAGTGCCACCTGCTTCACCCACTGTCCAATTACTGAACTCAGCTGGGGGTTCAACCAGGCCGCCTAAAGGTGTGAGTCTGTATGTTTGTCTTATTAATATTTGGCCGACTCTATCTCGCTGTTCTGTTGCTTCACCTCTCCCCTGTCCACGCCTGATCGCCTGATTGTCGTCACCGAAGTCCTAGTCCTCATCAGAGCTGCTGTAAATCACCTCCGTAGTGTATCCCCTGCCGTCAAACTGGCCTCCACCGGTCTCAGAGGCTGTGTTCGTTCCCAGTGTTCAGGCTGCAGAGCCCGGCTGAGCTAAGCCCCACTGCCCGCAGTGAGTACCCCTGTGATACGAGGTTGCGATCTATGCAAACTACAGTCAGATGTACGGCCACTAGCTCCACTGCTAACTACAGCTACATCCAAAGATAATTACACAGCCCAAGATATCCACAGCAGACAGTATGTAACAGCAGTTGGAGGTTCCTCTGGTGATATGCTGCCCCCTATATTTTTGGAGGTACCTTCAAATTCTGGCTATGTTTTAGGAATCGCACCTTTCACCACATGGTTAACATGGTTACCATGATTACTGAAAGCCATGTGATCAGGTCACATGGCAAAAGTCACTTGAATTCATCCTTTCCTGCATTTCCAAAACTCATAAAATGCGAACAGCGTTAAATGACACGCGAAAAGCTTAAAATGCGTGAAATAGCACGCAAAATAACTGTTGACTCAAAGATTTGCCTTGGCAGTCCAGCCTGATAATACCTGAGTGGCCGAAAAACAACTTGTATACAGTATATACATACATGTAAATATAAAATAATTTACTTTTACTTGTCCATTTGATACTTAAGTCAATTTAATATCAGATACTTTAAGGGCTCCCAAACAGAAATCTGCTAACACTAACACAATAAGAACGAGAATTCAGTCGGATTATCAGGCTAAAGTCAAGTCTAATTACCACTGAGGTGGAAGCAGTACCTTTGACGAGATTTAGAGAACCTCCTTTCCTCTAGTGTTAGTTTACATTAGGTTGTGTTTTTATGTGCCCCATTGGCTGTAAAGAAAGATTAGCAAACTTCTTTCAACCACCCAGTAGTTTTGTTTCCTGGTGGATTAACCAACAGTCAGAGGTGTAAAAACATTCAGCCTGAACCCTTTGTGGCTCCATGTGAAACCTTTCTGTCAGACTCGGCTACAGTCCAGTTTCTATGACGCACCCTGAGGGATGAATGAAAAAGAGGCTGCCAGTGTTGGAGTCCATTTCCTCTGTTCAGCAGCACAGAGGACAGGACCAGACGCAGAGACAGTAAAGACCCCAAGCTGGAGATAAAAGCTTGTTTCCTCCTCCATCACTCCTGTTCTCCTTAATCCCTCTTTCATCATTGTACCTGGCTTCATACTTTCTTCCTTTTTTGCTTTTTACCTTTTCAATTAGGCCTACTCTTTATTGAAAGACACTAACAGGCACTAACACACTCACATCACAGAGAAGGTGTAATCCACACACACTTATCTTAACTGCCTCCCTCTCTCTATGGCTGAGTACAGGTTATTGATTGACTCTGTCAATACAGGCCTGCCTTTTAACAGAGGTAGCTTTGTTTATGGCTCGACATAAACACCCGGTACTGCTGCTGCAGCTGAGAAAAACAACAGAGGACATCTGATTAAAAAGCCTGCGGAATGAATGATGAGCTGCAAAATGCATTTAGCATTTAAGTTAACAATTTTGCTCATATAAAGCATATCAATATCAAATCTTTTCATTCTCATATTTTTTATTTGATAGTTATTCTTTGCCTTCTTAGGTTGGATTTTGGTCTTTTACCTATTATTTGTCTAATTTTTTTATTTTTTACATTTCACTCATTTTAAAGTCAATTTCTGTTCTTTAATAGCTTTTCTTTTGATTTCTTATGTAAATCTTTGAACTGCTTTTTTGTTTATACAAATAAACTTGGCTTTTACTGCCAATTTACTGCCATTACTGTATTTTTTAAATATTATATTAAAATTAAATCTTATGTGCATTTGTCTGCATTGTTTCACTATTCTTTTTTTTTATTGTGTTGTTTATTGTTACTTTTGTGAATCTCTTTAACCTGCAAGAAAGGTTATTTATAAATGATTGATTGATTAATTGATTGATATAAGATCATTACTCATTATGTGTTTCAGGTAACTTAAAACATATATCACAAACTATTATAAGAATGATTTTATTATTTTAGAGGAGCTATAGTTAAAAAATATTTCTATCCTTCAATTTACAGTTTTAAGTCATTTATCAAGTAAAAACACTAAACATTCAATTATTTCAGTTTTTAAAACGTGAGGATTTGCTGCTTTTTTTCTCTATAAACTGAATAACTTTGTATTTTGGACAATGGTGATAGATTTAACACTAAACGATTAATAAAAAAAATTATCTCCAGATGAACTAATGATAAAAATAATTAGTTGCAGCTTAGTTTGACGTGTATTCGCTTTGACTTTAGATGCCAGCTGGATTTGAACTGTTTGCTGGGTTTTCGTTCAGTCCTCGTCCACATCAGTCAGACGCCTCTAGCTGTACTCTTTGTGTCTTTGCGCCTGACCCATTTTGTGCCTCCCAACAAGGCTGTGGACTGGACCTTTAAGTACCAGCTCCTCACAGAGATAATAGATACTCCTGCTGCCTGTAAGGTCACAGAGTTGTGAGAGTGTGTCTTCTGGTCGATGCTGGTGAACAGAACTGCAGTTTAATAAAAACACTGCAGGAGAGACGGACCCTTAAAATCACTTAAAGTGTAAACGAGTAAATGTCACAGTGTAGAAAGCAGCAGGAACATTGCGACCACAGAAAGAAGAGATTTCTACACCTTCTGCAGCCTCTGCGTTCAGTAAAGCACCGGTGTGAAAGAAACGGTCTAATGGAGGAAATAGAGATGTATACTGTAAATTAAAAGGTCAAAGCTCAACGGTCGCTTCTCTCTGACTCGCAGGAGCATGCAGCAGTGCTGTTGTTTAACAAAGCAAACAGCCACATCGATCGTGCAGAAAGAGCGAGTTTCAACTGTGAACAGTTGGTGAAAAAATATTTTCTTCAGATAAACAATGACACAGCGTGAAACCACTTCCCTATAAAATCATCTCACGCACACTCTCCTGTTCAGAGATGGGCTCATCTCATCGTAACGTTTTGGGAAAATTATGAAACCAGTATAGTTCAGGTGGATTTATAGCTTCAGGTTAACATGTGTATCATACATGATCATGCTTTAATTATACACTCAGTTGCCAGTTTATTAGGTACACCCATTAACATAAATAAAGGTGGATGCTGCGTCTCCACTTTGTACAAAAATGAAGCCAAAATATTCAGGAAACGAGCGCTGCCATCTTGCCCTGGTGACATTTGAAGCCAGAGTCTGCGCAGTAGTAACCGAGCAGCAGAACCGCGGTATGGAGTTCCCATCCATACACCCGCCCACCCAATCACGAGTAGGGTTCAGCTGTCAATCATGATGTTTCACCCTGTTTTTATAGCATCAAATAACTAATTAAAACCAAACCGAACGGAAAAATGAACTCTTGAACAAACATCAGCTTGATAAGAACTACCTAAAAGGACAGAAACCATCTTTGGGGGAAAATTATTTGGGGTGTATTTTGGGTTTTTGATTTGGCCCGTGTCCCATCTGATATCATTGAAGGGGGGAAGTTAATGACCTATACTGCAGCCCACCAGCAGGGGGTGATCGATATATTTTGGCTTCACTTTTGGGGAGCTCTCATGTCGTCCATGTTTATATACAGTCAATGGTTACACCTAACTGATACAACAGTCCAGCAATAAGAAGATGAAGCTTTATTTGTCACATACTATACAATCATACGGAAGAGGATTAGGGCCACATGTAAAATATTCATTTGAGTTAGAGCCAAATGTGTAAAAGTTTAAAGTATAAGTTTAAAGAAAGAAGTTTAAAGTTTAAAGAATTCTGACTTTTTTTCCCTCAGAATTCGAATACGGAAAATAAACTCTTAATTCTGACTTTAAAGTCAGAACTCAAATAAATATTTAATTTTTTCCTGTAACTCAAATAATTTTTTCACACATGGCCCTAATCCCTTTCTGTACAATCATACTAAGTACAACCTACTGAAACGTTATCTCTGCATTCAACTCATCCCTGAGGAGCACTGGGCAGCCACCGTAGAGTGCAAAGAAAACCAGATCACTTTCCGAACAACTCCACACCCTCAGCTTTCACTGGAATTCAGCGGACTCCAAAGACCCTTTGATTTAATCTTCAACTGTGAGAGTGATTAGGCGCAGCTCTGCTCCACCCAAACACACACAGGATTGTCAACTTGCAACAACTGTTTGCTTTTCTGTGTGTTTTTTGGTTTTACAAATTAAGACAATTTCTTACCTGATAGGACCAGACCACGGAAACATGGAAGAGAAGAGAGAAAACAAAGTTTAGTCAATTTAATGAAACCAAAACATGAACTGTGACCGACTAAACATAACTAGTACTTAATATTGAAGTAAGCTAGTATCCAAAAATTACAGATGAATTTATCTGAAGTGACGCAAGGTTTTTTAAAATTTCACTTTCATCTTAAGCCACATCAAATAACCAAAACAAGACGGTGAACATGAACTGCAATAGTCAATATCTTAAATCCCACAAATTTTGAAATGTACTTACTGGTGCTTAATTTTAATTAATAGGGTTGAGTGAGAACTCAGCTGAAACAAGTATGCGATACAGATAATGTACTTCTTACAATATAATTTTTACGTTATCATCAAAGTAAAATGTGTCAATATCCGTACTAATGAAGAAAAATCTTTAAAAAGCATTGAGTAGCTGAAGTTAATTCATTCAAGTTTGTAAAAAACTTGTTCTGTAAAGTACTGAAGTTGATCAAAAGGTCAATTCTGTCGCTGTTCTGTAAATATTTTTCTAATAAATAATAGCGACTTCTAATCAACCCATATTAATTTCAGGCCCAATTAATCCCACCCACATCCAGTTTTAGGGCTCCCATTTACGCACCACCCATTCGAAGTACGGATACGGAAACAGATAATGGTGTACTCGGTCATCACTAGTTATTATGACTTAATTATTATTTGGTACTTCATGAGAGTTGAAGGAACTGTTACATGAGCAATGTTATGTGTTGAAAGGGGGTACAAAGAGTTTAAGCTAAATGCTAACAACTAGGATATGCTGTTAAGTGTAAGTAATAAAATCAAAATAACAAGATAAATAACTGCAATAACTGAGTTTCTGCAAATAACTCTGCAGAAACCAGCACATGACAGCGTAGTGGGTGTAGGTGAGGTTATGGATAACTACTACTACTAATTCAAGAAAAACACTAATTATTACCACGAAAGTGGCATGCTTAGATAAAGAATTTAGTGAATTAAGAGATTTAACGGTTGTTCTGACTTAAATTCAAAATCATCCACCTTCCATCAGAGAAAGTCCTGTTTTGTTTTTGTTTTTTTTCATATGAATGTCTAAATCAATTAAATGTTTGGGTTGCGTTCATGTTACAGGCCAAGAACAAAAAATTCAGTGCAGTTAATAAATAACTTAACACCGGTAAGCAGAGGATAGAAAATATCGTTACAAACTGAACATGCAGGCAGGAAACTGAACTGTGAAGCAGTTTCATGGACGTGAGAGGAAAATGAAAAAGGAGAAGCTGTCCTGAAAACGCTCCAGAAAAGAGGAGGTGACTCTGCTATGCTGTGATGAAGAACAGTCATCACAGTGACTGATTTCATTCTGACTTTCGTTTGTTGAGCAGCCAAGAAGTATTATTGTGCACTGCAGAAATAAAGCAGCAGCACTGGCACAGTCCTGAAGGAAATCTGGAAATAAGCTGTGCTGACTCCCAGAGTAAATGTGGGTGGATAATTCAGAAGGAGAGGGCCTGCTGAGTGGGTGATTTCTCTCTTTAATCAGCCTTTGTTCTGCTTATTCATCCACAGTAAGAGACTTACTGCAAGCCTATATTAACCTGTTTTATTTCAAAATACTTTCTGGACACATAAAATATTCAAAGCTGACATTATCATATGGATCAAAATCTCACAATGTCACACCTTTAAGGTGTGTAAAACCGGAAAAATATGTTTCATGAACAGCAGTTTAACCCTTTAAATTGGCTCTTTGGGAGAAATATTCTATTTTTTTCTGTTTACCAAGTTAAGGTGCCCACATGAGAAGTAAAATAATCTGAGCTGACTGTCCCATTGTTTTCCTATTAGAAGAGCGAGGGAGGTGAAGCGCTGCCTACCGTTAGTTAGCG
This sequence comes from Hollardia meadi, assembly GCA_037974645.1. Lineage (NCBI taxonomy): Eukaryota > Metazoa > Chordata > Actinopteri > Tetraodontiformes > Triacanthodidae > Hollardia > Hollardia meadi. The sequence continues at coordinate 8,029 of JBBPCS010039827.1, forward strand.
TAACGGCTACAAAAAATTTCAACTTCGACCTCACTTGCTACTGACCTTTCAAAGCAGGAAAATAATTGAGTTTGTGAATAGGCAAGCATATGAACTTAGCTAAATCTGATGCTAAAGTTAGCTTAGCTGTCTGTGTACATACCAGACAGACACAGTGGCAGGGGCTACGATCGTATCGTATCACAAGCATTGGCCAGAAAACTTTCGCTTAGCTCCGGTAAATATCATCATGCTGTTACACAGAAATTCTGATTTGTTTTTGCAGGAGAATGTAAGAATGGATGTGATGTTGACATATACGTTGTCTGCATGCAGTTCTAAGTGAGCTTGGCTAGTTTTAGCTTAGCTTTGCTCATTTCATAGATGTTTATGGATCTAGTAGCAGCACCGGGAGTATAAGCCTTTCTGCGTGTTTACCAGGCATACAAACATTTTCACAATGCTAACAATTTTATGAAAACAGTAGTTTTTGCTGAGGTATTTCAGTCTGGACCAAAGTCCAGAGTTACGTCATGTTAGCATGCTAACTTGCTGAACTGAGATGGTGCACAACTTTATACCTGCTTTTCAGACTTGGGTACATCAAGTTGAAATGGACTTCAATCTTATGAGTATTTCGACAATCTAAATTCTGTCACTTCTTCCAGGCTGTGTGTTTACAATACTCCTGCATGTATGAACAAACTACCTGAAACATCCAGCTGAAATCTGTACCAGACTTTGTCACGACTTCTGTGTTTTAACACCCTCGTCTTATCCAGGAGGACCAACATGCTCGATTTCATCAACACGCTGTTCCACATTCACAGCCACATCCATTCACACGTCTGAGCTGCCATATGCAGACCAAATGTGCCAATATGGGCAGACTCAGGGCCAAATGCCGTCATACAACCAGTCTGATCATTGTTAGAGAAATTTTACTGCATCAGCATGGCTTCAGTCAAGAAAAAATATTCATTATTCATTTAATAACATTAGCATCTTTTGAGAAGGAGGAATTCATTGCTTTAGCTTCAGTTGTGCTGTTAGAGTGTAGAGAGCTGAAGAAATAATTCATCTCTGCTGAGGGGAGGAAAATCCCGGTTATTCCCCCGGCAGGGCAGAGTACAGTAGATTAAAGCAGAGTCGGTGACCAGAAAAGGAAAATGTGTGTCGAGATGTGCACAAAGACTGAGTCAGACAAACCTCAGCCTTCTGGGATATCATGTCTGCAGACACGGATACAAGGATGGAAGGAGGGGCTGGAGGAGGTTTCATCTTTTGGTAGATAGAGGTATTGTTTTTCAATCAATCAGTCAGTCTCAACAATCAAATTAAGCTCTTTTATTCCGGCTCCCACAACATCGCTATCAAATAGGAAAATAAGAATTTGGTCTTATGGTAGATTATCATCAGACAGTGTGGCTGTGCTCCATGCCAAGACGTCACATGAGGTCCCAAGATGCTGTTTTCCCTGCAGACAGATGGCTGCTCTCTGTTCCTTCCAGAGGACAGAGGGCCAGATCCTGTTTGTTTTCTTCCTATGTCTGTAATTGTTGACAGTGAAGAAGAGAACTGGCGGCTGCTGGCCAGAGTCCAACATGATGTATCATCTGCTTCAGCGCACAGCTGAGATCAGGACTCGCTGCTGTGCCAGAACATGTTCCTCATGTTGATATTTCTTATTCTGTCCTACTTATTCCTCTCAGGCAGCACCAGTTTCTAGTCTTTAAAAGGTGGCCAGAATTTGAGGGTACCTCCAAAAATATAGGTGGCAGAGTAGCCGCCAACTGCTGTCACTATACTGTCTGCTGTACTTATCTTGGGCTCTGTAGGTATAGCGACTTAGCTTAGTTAGCAGTGAAGCATTGAAGCCTAGATCGTGACTTCGTATCACAGGGGGAGTCACCACAGGCAGCCGGGCCCCGCAGCCTGAACACGGCTGGAAACCAAACTGGGACCAGACACAGCCTCTCTGAGACTGGTGGAGCCCAGTTTGACGACAGGAGACACAGTACGGAGGTGATTTACAGCAGCAGCAGAGACGAGGACTATGACGTCAGGAACGAGAAGACATGGCAGGCGTAGAGAGGAGAGAAAGCAAAACATTTTCCTTTCAAAGCCATTAAGGGAATTTTCACATATCTTAGACCATATCCTGTCAATCCAGAGGCATATTAATTAAGTATTCAAGCTGCGTCTGTCGCTATCGCATTAATTTTTTATTGTAGCAGGTCAAGACTGCAGTGTTTTTGCCTTTTAAAGAGTTCACCCTCTGATTCTGTACTTTCAGCATGTTTTTATAAATGCAACAAAAGACTGGATGCTGTGCCTTTGTGACTATGCAGTGTGTTTAGGGTCCCATACATCTATTTATTTATGGCAGCCCATCAACTATGTTTTATAATGTCTGCGATAGCATTTTTTATATTTATTGTTTTATTTGTCTAAGAGAATGATGCCATCAGCGATCGCCTCCCATCTACTGACAATCACAGAAACACAGAGTGAGATTACGTCCCTCCTGTACTGATTGTAGTGCGACCTCTCCTTTGTAATGTAGGCCTGTTTATGCCATTGTAAGCTTGTATATGTTCACCTGCCAGTGTCATTTAGTACCATATTGGTTTTAATCATTTTGGTAGGCTAAAAATGGAATCACGGAGGGGAAAAAAATCCAAAACGCAAGTTGTATTTTTTGGGCTGATGAAGAAAATCAACAGAGCAGACAGAGATAGAGAAACAGAAAAATAGAAAAAATAGAACTGAAGGGAAAATCAAGGTGAGCAGATTAGTTTGTGAGTAAACACTAAAATAAGGTGGAGAATTAAGTAGAATTTAAATGATGAAAGAAGAAATAATCTATAGAAATAGGCTAATTAACATATTCCTTCAAGTATTTTCAATGGTCAAATCAGTCTTATGGAAACACTGGGATGGACAGACTACGTGCCACTAAGACGTGATCAAACACTTGTCACTCGTCCTTCTGTATGTGACTGATCACTTTCTGAAATCACCATAGTTTACTAAGACACTGTGCACCCACTTAGAAACTTTCCATTAACTCTAATATCACTTAGTGTCAGACTATTTATCTTAAACCATTAAAAAAATGAACGGAAAACCACTCTTAACTGTAATCATTGAGTCACATTTACATCACATAAAAGCATTACTTAAAAATAAAGTGCAACCAGAGTTTAAAAATATTATGCGGAGGTCGCACAGTGTGAGGGGCATTTACAACAATGTCTGGCGAAAGTGAACAAGTAATAACATCAAGTCTGCAAGTCCGGCTTCATGGAAGAGAACAACACGCCCATAAAACAACATCCCGAAGCAAGAATACAAGTAAAGATGTCTGCAAGATTCCTCCACAGAGGATTAACCGACCTTTCCGACCGCATTACACCTAACAGCTGTTTTCTGTTAATTTAACCACATTATCTGATGCAACTCTGTCACAGTTTTAAATACAGTTGTTATTCAGGTTTAATCGAGGGTAATGATGACTTTGGATGGAAAAAACATCATATGGTTAGAATTTGACAGAGAAGATTTATTAAAGATAGGCATCTAGTGTTTTTTTTTAAATATATATATGGGCAACGTCAAGTCAAACAGCAGGAGTTTCAAATATGCTGATGACACTTCGCTTGTGGTGCTGAAAAATAGCCTACATTTGAATAATATAATAATAATAATCCACAGACCTTGTTGTGAACAGTTTCATGAAGGAACTATTCTCTTTCTGTATCACTGCGCAGAAGGAAGTGTGCATCTACTCATGGATGAAAGGCTAGCTAACTATGCTAACTAAGCTAGCTACCGTTACAGTTCAGCCAAGGAGGAGACCATTAATGTTTACATCCCGCCCTGTCGCGAGCATGAGTAGCTGTTTCCTTCTGCGCAGTGATACGGTGTAGTTCGGTAGAAAGAAAATAAAAGGTTAAAAGTTAAAAAGAAAGGATTTTGGTTGGTTGTTTTGGGAGCACTACCGATTGTTGTAAAAAGTAGTAAGAACTATTTGTGTAGCACTTTTCTTAGTGCTTAAACAAAGAACATGAGAGACAACAGTAAAGAGTAAAACCAGGTATAGATTAGGTGATATATCAGGAGTTAAAGCCAGTTTTAAAAGGTGTGTTTTTAGCTGAAAACACAGAAGCAGTGAAGCAGAGAGTTTACTCCACAATTTAGGCACCATTAGAGTACATTCACACACCTTTGGCTGAAAAATTAAACTTTTTCTGTCAGTGTGCATCCTTATACTGGCTTAGTAAGTCAAAAATGTACCTTGGAGCCAATCCATTTAATGCCTTATAAGAGATTCTAAGAACTACATTATGGAAGAAATAAGAAGCCAATGAAGGAATACTAAAATTGTGGTAGTGTGTTTTTTCCTGGTAGTTCCAGTTAAAAGCTTTGCACCACCATTGTGGATCAATGTAGTGCTGAATTTTAAATGCTGTATATGGGTAATAATCCAGATGTGATGACATGAAGCCATGAATAACTTTCACTTTCCACATCAGCTGCGGACATGAGAAATTATTCAATTTTCAGACACTTAACAAATAAAAACAACACTGAATGAGTGTAGTTGTTTATGTCAAAAATGACTCCACATTTCTGAGCGTTTTAAGCCAACCTAACTTTGAACCTTTTGCCATTAATTTGCCAACAAAACATTTAAAATAATTGCGATACTAACTGTGAGTCAGCTGTAATCAGCTTCATGTGAGGTCAGCGCTCCCTGTACAAACATACAGGACAACATGAGCTGTGTTTATGGGGGAGGGGGTGTCATTTGAGGTTTGTGTGTGTGTGTGTAATATATGTGTGTATTGCACGCCATGCTTTAAAAGCTTTTTCAATTGAGTCACTGTGACACAGTTATGAATAAAAGGCTGGAAATCGGAGTGACTGAGTGACCGAAGAGGGCAAAATCTATCTGTCACTCTCCAAACCGTCAACTCTAATTCAACAGTGCTTAGAGTATGTTGTATGCTTTACATAGCTGAGCAGGCCCACTGTGGGGCTACAACAAACAGACAGAGGAGAAAGAAAACAAATCACAAACAGCCCACACCAAATTGTTGCAGCAGCGGAGCGTGACGACACCGAGCTCTCCTGCTGCCTTATCGCTCTGCTCCAGACCTCCGAGATCTCCCAGATCAGAAGGCGTCTTTGATGCTCACTGCTGCATAAACACCAACATGTGCTCGACATGATCTGAGTGTGGCTGCGTGGAGGAACAGGGGCAGAGAGAAGTAGGCCAGGAGAAACCTGGCAGCCTGAAATGGAAGCTTTCTGCCACCTTACAGATCCAATACAAGAAAGTTTCACTAAAAACATTTATGTAAATCTGATAGATTTGTTTCCAAATCTGGCAGCAGGTTTGCAAAGCCTAAATTTGTTTCACATATCTTAGCCAGCATTTCAAAAAGTTTCAACAATGAAACAGTTCGGTCCAACATTGGAATTAAAGTTGGATGTTTGCTGCTAGTTTTTTTTGGTTTTTTTACATCAACAGAAAAGTTTCACCGTGTTTTTCTACAAATCTGTTGTTGTCACAGTCTGTCCCTCTGTGCTCCTCACACATGGGAGAACTTAGCCTTCAGCTTTATACCCGAAAGCCCTTTCTGTCATGGTGCCATGGGTGGGAGGGTACAGGAGACTGCAGTTCCTGTCTTATCAAAAGGCCTTTTTTTAATGTTGCGGTTTGGTTAGGTTTAGGCACCAAAAATACTTGGTTATGTTTAGGAAAACGTTGTGGTTTGGTTTAAAAATAGCCCCTTTCACAATGTTAAACAGGTGTTTCAAAGAGCTTTCTGGAAGAAAGCCTTGAAGGCTTACCCCATGTGCCTGTCCCTCCCTGCACATGGGAGAAGTAAGCCTTTATATTACATTACATTTCATTAAGCTGACGCTTTTATCCAAAGCGACTTACACATGCACTCACATACCAATGGCACAGCATCGGGAGCAGTTTGGGGTTCAGTACCACCTGAGCCACAGACGCCTTGAAGGCTTTCTTCCAGACACATTATTGTAATATGTTTTAAACATTGTTAAAGGGTGTATTTTTAACCCAATCCATGATGTTTTCCTAAAAGTAACCAAGTGTTTTTGTTGTGTAAACCTAACCAAGTAGTTTTGCTGCCTGAACGTAACCAAGTGTTTTTGATGCCTAATCGTAACCAAAGTGCAAAAGGGGAAAACAAAGCCAGCTCGGTATATGAACCCCAGTCTCCTATGTTCAAACCCACTCTGCCACAAGACTGTGCTGTCTTTGCATGATTTGTGACGTTTTATAATACATGCTTTCTGTCAGAAAGCTGCCTGGAAGCTGCCTGACAGAAAGCCTTCAAGGCTAACTCCTCCCATCTGCTCCCTCCTTATAGCCACATTTCCTCTCCTTGGGGAAAATTTCATTGCCATTCTCCACTTGTCCACCAGATGCCCTCAGACTTTCCCTCCTTTCCCCATCACCTGACTGCACACCTGTTCTCCCTCTGCAATTACCTGGCCTACTCCGCCCTCTCTCACCTCTTTCCTTTATCTGCCCTGTGGATACTTAACAGGACGATTCCCACTCGCTCCTTGCCGGATTGTCATGCTTCACGTCTCGGCTAAATAGCCTCTGAACTTTATTCTGTTTATCTACCTGAAACTGTTACTGCCTGCCTGACCTGCCTGATTGACATCTTTGCCTGATTTTGGATTGTTGGATTCTTGCCTGCTCCTTGTCTGATTTGTTTGCTCTCTCTGGTCACCATTCAGTAAGCCTTTGTACCTTCACTTTGCTATTATTAAACCATTGAACTGCATTCAGCTCTGCTTCAGTCGTCTGCATTTGAGTCCTTCCCTTGCATCCCTGTTCCTCGGCATATCAGCCGTGACAGTTTTTGGTTTAACGCAAAACAACTGTACAGGAGCTCTGCCTAAATAAAAAAAAAAGTAAAAGTAGCAAAACATTGATTAAAATCAGGAAAACAAAGACATATGAATAACGAAAAACATGTTGGTCAGTACCAAAATAGTTTGACACACTCGAATCCACCATGTTCACTGCTGCTGTAACTGTCCAGTAGGATCATAACAATGTGTGTTACATCAACAGAAAAGCTTCTATATAAGAGTAAAGTGGAACACTTAACCTCTGCGATCCGTAGCTCTCTCTCTCTCCCTCTCTACCTCCCTCTCTCGGCCTCCAGTCCTCTCAGATCCAATCAATAACTTTCACTGAATACTTTGAACATGATTAATCCCAGAGGGGAAAATGGAGCCATTACAGAATCTGATTTAAAAAAAAATATGGCAGTAAAACTACATTAAAGGGCAGCGGGGTGACACAGCGTTTGTCCTTGAAACAGAATCAGCTGAAGTGCCCCTGAGCAAGGCAGCTGTTCACTGCTGCAGCCTTCAGCCTGCCTTGTTGGAGCGTTTCATTGGCACCGCGGCATCAACAGTTCTGACGTTATCTCACTCATCAAACACAGGGATTAATTTTTTTCTGAGTGAAAGCGAAATGTCAACTTATGAAAAGAAATGAGCCGAGGGAGATTAAAAGACATCTTGCAATGAGCGGGGGGCTCCAGTCTGTTAATCCCTCCAATCTGTGATTCCACTCTGATAATTAGATTAATGCACCGACACGCCACGCCCTCAGGCTGCGCGCAACAAAACCAGTAATACAATGGCCAAGAGGCGAGGTCAACATCACAGGATTGACACATAGAGATAGACAACCATACGCACTCACAATCACACCTGAACGCATCATCACATGAACCTAACCAGAACCCACACAGACATGGGGAGAACATGCAAACTCGGAACACAGAAAGGCCCTGAATCAAACCCAGGACCTCCTTGCTGTGAGGCGACAGCGCTAACCACTGCACCACCGTACCGCCCCTAATCTAAAATGCGTTTTAATACATCAACCATGTTATGAATGTTATATTTTGGCTGTTGTTACCAAAAGACAAATAAAAACTAAAGTATTTTGTTTCTATTTTCCATTCTCCCTGTCTCTTTCAATGTATCTCACTCTCTCAGTCTCACCGACTCTCACAGCAGACTGTTAAAACCTGTGTCTGCACAGCACAAACGCAACAATAAAATGTTGGCACTGTGCGTTTCTCCACGGCCATGCTAGTTTTGTACATTTAATACATATCACATCAATATATCTACAGTAAGTGTGATAACAGGTTTCATATTACATGTAAATTATCTAATTTCCTTGTTGGGAGGTGGAGGGGTTGGCGGTGGTGTAACATCTCAGCACGATGGCTGCCAACTATTTGAGACTACTTCAACCAACCAACAAACCGGCTCATTTTAGCGACAGTTGGGACATTTTGTAGGCGTCTTTGTGTCACGAAAAGGGGATATTTTGGATGACAGGGAGAGTTTTCTGTTGTGTCTGTGGCAATAAAACCAGGTAATTTAAGGCAAAATATATCTTTTCCTAACCAAAACCATTGATGTAAATAAAGATGGATGGCGCATCTCCACTTTATGGAGCACTTTAAAACACTGCACAGAACATTTGGCTGCTCGAGCTTTGAGATGCACAGACAAAACTGAGCAGGTAAAGACAGTCGCTTCAGTAAACGCTGCTGTGACGCTTGTGTTCCAGACGCGAGGTTAGCACCTTTGGCTCTCAGAGGGACAGAAATAGAGTCAAGCATGGCAGCCTGATTCTCTGTTTACCTGCCTGTCTGTCACACCAGACCTGTTTGGACGGATTTATCTCTGCACTGTTTACTGCTTCAGTTGGCATATGTCCAGGTGAGAACGACATCAGTCCCAACTCGTGTGGCACCAAACAGAGACGCTGCACTGCAGGCTCAGTAGGAGTGAGAATATAAACTGTAATAACTGCAGCAACTGACTTCCCAACACAAGGGTTTATGGGTAGAGAGGGACTGATGTTGGCATAATTGAGCTAAATGTACAGTATATAAACATGGATGCTGTGTCTGTCCTGTTCTGCAAGGACAACAGATGAAAAACTTAAATTTAAATTAAATAAATCTTGGACTACCTAGGTGAAATACCAAGTTTTTAGGGAGTCTAAGAAGAGCGACAAAGCCCACAGAAGGAGGTTAGAGTGGGTGGACATTCACCCAGACTGTTCATGTCACCTGTAAAACCAAATCAAAGTTCTTATTTTTTTAACTTAAATACACAACTTAACTTACGTAACTTATGTAAGTATGTCACATAAATTACCTTACGTAACTAATTTAACCAAACCATGATCTTTTTCTAAACCTTACCAAGTAGTTTTTTGGCCTAAAGCTGACCAAAAAGCCACCGCGTCACAACATCAACCACCTGTCGCTGGTACTCTCCAACGGTCATCAATGTCATTTTGGAAGTCCTTGTCAAATGACTTGATCTGTGGACATTGTTGGTATTCTTGTTTGATTGGCCAAACTGCACCAAACACAATTCACACGGTCACTTGAGGTCTTTGAAGTCTACACAAGGTGTTACGGAGAAGGTTCTTTTGAGGGTAGAAACTTATTATTATCTTTTCTTTAGAAAATGAGCACCACAATGAGCGTTACAGAACGTAAATTCAGTATTTTCTTCAACTTTTTCAAATTTTCGTGGAGTCCCCATCTAGAGGCCATTGGAGGAGCTGCATCTAAAGTCATTTTTGGCCTCTATGTTCAGCCACAGCGGTTCCACCTTTATGTGAACCTACGGAAACCAGTTCAAGATTCAGGCCAAAGACATCGAATGTTATGTATGATCACATCTTGCCTTTGTGTCTCTATAACCTTCTCTATCTTTCTCCCTCTGGAACTCTCTCTATCTCTGACAGGGGGTGAAACTGAGAAAGTGAAACAGAGGAAAAGACACAGACACAAAAAGAATCTGCTGCACCACATCCATTTTCAATTACAGGTATCATCCCGCAGGGTTATTTTTAGTCTGTACTGGATATCTATAGCCTCTATTCTGAAGTATCTGTCACAGACGCTGCTGCTGCTGCTGGTCCTTCACCTTTTCTATTATTTATTCACCATTTAAATTTGAGCTATTTCACTGATGCTCTCCTCCAAGCCTCAGTTTTTACTGTAGACGGAAAGCAACCATTCAAATAGTTTGAACATAGGCAGAGCTGCAGTAAATTCCCATGATTCCCTACTCCCATGATATCTGAGTGGATATGTGGGAGTGAAGAGTGCAGAAATAAGAGGGGAAAAAAGAAATTATAGCTCAGGTGGAAGGTTTTTGGGTTTTTTTGTTTGTTTTTTTACATAGGAGGTTATTACAGCAAGTAAGTCAGAAAAATATGGCAAGAGGGATTCAGTGGGGAAAAGGATTTGAGAAAAGATGGTGTTCAGGCGTTAAAACTGACAAGACCCTCACAAGACATTCACATTTTGATCTTAATTTCTCATTCCCTTCTTATCCTATCATAAATAGTAGACACTCAAGTTTTAGAAATATATATTAACTGAGGTCCAACATATGGGTGGACACAAAGCAGAATACATATAACATTACACTCAGATTCATGTCCTGGGAAAGACAATGATTTCATTACTACAAGCAAATATATTTTTATGATTTACAGAATATATTCTTGTTTCCATAAATTCTAATATTACATTTCTATTAACTACAATTCAACATTAATATTAAAATGATCAGACATGAATTCACAACAAGACAAGGCTAGCATTATTAGGCATTAATAAAGCATTAATAAACATGAAATAACTAATTAATAAATGTGCTTAGTATGGCTGCTTTGAGTGACGGCTAGCCGCTAGCTGTCTTCATCCTTAGCTAATTTGAGTCACTGAACTTGACCTCTCAGCCGTGTTCCTGGTGTGTGGCAAACATCGGACAAATAACATAGTTTGCTGTGCAGTTAAATGTTCTAACATAACCGGAGCGGAGCCGGAAATTAGCTTTGCTTTCTGTTTGGTACTAGCTTAGCTTGTTAGCCACAGCTAGCTAGAAGTTGTTGTGGACAGAATCGAGTTTCTACAGGGGTACTCACTTAATTTGATCCATCTGTGTTTGATAAACCCTGACACTTTCACTCTGCTCAGCAGGTCCTCGTATCAGATTTTAGAGTCAATACTTGCAGCCTATTTTAGTCTCCTCTCTGCCTGAAATCCACCACCTTGTTTCTGCAGTTTGGATATTCTTCCTTAAGTTTTCAAATTGTTAAAGTATTTGTAATAAATGACAAACTTGTTTTGACAAAGCAATTCTTGAAAATGAAGCAAAACTCATGACACAATGATATCTGAGTGCTTTTGGTTTGAAAAATATCGACATTCTCAAGGTCATAATGAGGTTGTGAGTCTATTAGATAACAGTTTCACTCCAGCATAGACGTACAAAACATTTGTTAGAAAGTACAGTATGTGTGTGGATACTGAAAATCAGGCACAAACTGTACCGGAGTGCAGAGCGAGCTTCATGTTTTACATAATAGAATTTTCCTGCGTTATGCTTCAGCTCTGTGCTTTGCCAAAAAAACATAATCCCTCTCTCTGGAGTGGGAGTTTGAGATGAAACCACCTTAAATGACAGAGCGAGTGAGGGAGGCAAAGCAACTCTGCAGTTTAAAAGCATTTCATTACAGGTCTTAAAAACTATTAAACTGAACAGGGAGGAGTCTTCCAATGACTCTTTATTTATAGCTCTAATTTTCTGTATTTTCTTGAATCAGCTTTTCTGAAGCTGCCGGAGGAGTTTAAGATCTCTGAGTCACAAATTTTTAATGTGTCTCGTAGTATCAAATATTAAAGAAGTGTGTTACACTGATGGTATAGTGGGTGAAGAAACACATGAGAAGATGCAGATTAAAATCATAAATCTTTCTGGGTAAGATCAGGTATGTTAGGAGAGAAAAAGGAAAATATTAATATGTTGATCTGTTGATAATCACCAACTGATTGAAATTGGAATTCACCCCAAAGTGCTGCCTCAGTTTGGTTTTGGAAAGATCCACACTTGACAAGATTTTGAGCATCTGATAGGAATTTTGTTTTTGGATGTTTTATTACAGAAAGAGCATGAAACCCATAACCAGAATAATCATACATTTTGTCATTTTGTTACTTATGGATGGGAATTAGTGAAGATAAATTATTATCCCTTTTGCATATACACTGAGAATGGACTTTACAGTGAAGTAGGAGACATCTTGTGTCCAGCAGTTAAACTTGTGAAATGAATAATATTAGCATATTTATATATTCTGGAATGTTTAATAAGAGGGACGGAATATGTGTCATTTTAATGTGAAAATTCAGGTTTTCCGCTATGTTCATTTAGCAGCGGCGGTCATGAAGTCACAATTACACGACTCTGCGAGGGCTTTTAATTTGACATGACAGTGAAGACACATAGGCGGAGCACTCTAGAATCTTTGGGCGACACGTACCCGCGGAGAGGCAGGGAGATTGACGAGTAAGGTAGAGTGCGGCTCGGGCCGCATTTTTCTGACCGAACCCGCCCTGAGTCCGAGACAGTAGTAACCGAGCCCGGTCCGAACCCGGCAGGCTTTCTGATTGTTTATGTCATTGTTATCTTAGATACAGCTTGTCTGTTTACTCTGATTACACATGGACAGTGTAAAAATGACCGTCAAAAGGC
>JBBPCS010039837.1:0-49574 GCA_037974645.1 Hollardia meadi
ACACACACACACACACACACACACACACACACACACACACACACACACACACACACACACACACACACACACCTCTACCTATTGAAATGTGCATATTGTATGTGTAACATACTGTGCATGTATGTTTGTGTATTGATCTGCTGAGATGTTGACAGATGTGCAGTCACAGATCTGCTGATGAATTGGTCACACTCCACAAAATGTGTCACAAACAAGATGACTTGTCCCTTGGTTGCTACGGAAACGGCTTTGAGTGACAGCAAAGGTGGTAGTGAGGAGATTCTAACGAGATAAGACCGCTGTGTGTCCTGCTTTTTCTCAGTCTCCCTCTCTTTGCTTCTTTCTCTCTTGCTTGTTCGTTTGTTGTTAAACTGATGATAAAATAAATGTTTTGGCTTCTTTTAGAATTTCTAATACGATAAATATTATCATACTATAATGTAGTTGCAAGCAGAAATTCATTTACCACAGAAAGAGTTATAGTTGGTGACAAATACATTAATACACTACTTGCAGCTGCACTATGCCAGTTCGTGTGTGTATAACGTTACCAAATTTGTTGATACTGTACAGGAAATTAATTTTAATGTTTTAAAACTTTTCAGGTAATATTTCAGCACTGTCTGTGCCAACAACCCGGCGCTAGCTATAGCTATTTGTATAACAAAGGTTTTCCAGAGCAGAAGGGGTTGCAACTGTAGCGACAGAGTAGGCTTCAGTACAGGCAACAGGCTACAGCAACTAGAAGTATATGTGAGCCTGTGAGGCCATAAGTATGTCTGTATTACTCTCTCGTCCAGAAGAAGGAGACAGAAGTTCTGCACTGTAGGTTTAAGTTTTAGTAATGCAAAAATTAGCTGTAGTTTTGTTTTGTCTTCAAGGAACAGTTCACCCAAAAATGCAAAAAAAATAAATAAAAAATGTCTGGAGCTTCACAGGAAAACAGCGTTGCAGCATCCTCCTAAACAGAAGACTTGTTTTAACAGAAAATAGATAAATAAAATGGCTCCATACAGCTTGTCAGGCATACGTCTGTGGAAGCCCTGTATATAATGTCTTTTCAAAACAATTAGGGATCTCAGGTCTTCCGGGGAGACTTAGATTACAAGCTGTATGGAGCCATTTTATGTTTGTTTGGCAGATTTTTTATTGTGCTTTAAAACAAGTCCGCAGCTTCTTCAGTTGTTCAGGAGAATGCTACAACGCTGGTTTCCTGTGAAGCTTCAGAAATGTTCTGTGGACAAAGAAACCTCACCCGTCTTTCTATCGGCATGGGTTTGAGTAGATAATGACTGAATGACTGTACCTTTAATGATCTGTAACTTCATTTCATTGATCTTTTTGTTTGCATTTACATAAAATGTTTTCTACTTTGTTTACAACCAGTGAGTTACTGACTCACTTGCTGTTTCCTTTTTTTATGCTTAGTATTCATCCTTCTACATTATTGGTTGTTTGCCTCCAGCTCTTCTATTCCTCCAAATATCCCATTATATCCGTTTTTAACCTTCCCTCCAGCCTTTTAGCTCTCTCCTGCCCCCCTTCCCTTTCTTCCTCCTCCTCTCTCACACTGGGCAGTCTTCCAGGCATATTGTATGTGGCACTGTCTATGGCTCTAATTAAACCTGACAGGACATTCATCATTAGTCACAGCCCTTCATGCTGCACCACTGTGTCTCTTCAAGAACTGTGATGGAAGCCATATACACAGTGTGACCATTAAAACCCCCCCAAATATGTTCAAATTCGTTTGGAACTCCAGGGCACCCACATCCTGAGCATGCAGCATCTTGCAGTACTCACACACTTGCTTTTATGGTGCAAAAACCTTTATTAGAAAAGGAAAAACAGAAACAATGAGTTAAATCATGAGGAGCTAAAGTAAACGGACAAGTCTCCCTGCAGAAAATAAGGAACTTTTAAACACAAACAGACAAACAGACACAGTAAGCCTTTCACTGATTGAAAAAAAAAAAACAAACAAACAAACAAACAAACTGGCAGTTTAACTTAATTATGCTGATTTTTGAATTGGGCAATGTTCTGCACAGTCCATCAGTAGGAATTAAATCCATCAAACATAGGTCCAATGAAGATTTGTCTCCGTTCTCTCTGATGTGGATCGTTGGCTGTACTTACTTGTCAGGCCTGTTTCTGCATCATTCATCCTCCCCACTGATTACTCACTTTAGGATGCTTGCGCCTCCACGCCTAATTAATTTGTACAGCATATTCTGCTGCCAAGTTCAGATTTGGGTTAGCTGCACGCACAAAGACACACGCACACAAAATGAAAACAGACGGAGCACGTGAGCTTTAAGACAATGATAAATCTGGATTCCACATATACTGAACATACACCCACCTGACACACACACACACACACTCGGCTTCTTTCTTCATCCATGTACCGATAAGCAAACTGAATATTTGGGCACACCCCTCTAGTCTCGGTACAGTGTTTGACTAATTATTTAAACCAGGAGAGTCTAGGGTCACTCCCAGCCATCCTCAGCCCTCCTCTGTTATATTAATTCATAATAAGAAGTTGTTTTTTTCCCCAGTTCGCCTCTCACAACTCCACCACAGAGCGGACAGATAAGGTGTTTGACAATTTTTCAGCCTTTGTGAGAGTAAATTGAGGATAATCTTATTTTTTTGCAATTTAAGAATATTCGCATGGGTACTGCTGCCAATTAATTTAGATCATCAACTCTCCTCAGCCTCACACTTTCTGTCTTTGGTGTCTCATTACCTTCTGCGGGCTACTTTTCTACTCTGAGTTTGTCTCCTTCACTGGAAATTTTGACGCGATTCGCTGTCCTGTCAACCTTTGTGGTTTACATTTATCCTTCATCGCTTCCTCTCGGTCCCTCTCTTCATTTTAACTGCTCTGCGTCTTTTGTAGTGGGGGTGGGGGATACAATAAAAGCAGGAGAAGAAGGAAAGACAAAAGGACCAAGTTGAGGCAGATAAGAGTAGGACAATAATACAGTAATGAGAATGTGATAATTAAGCATTTCATTCTCTCTCTCTCTCTCTCCCTCACACACACACACACACACTCTACAACCAGGCCCTCTTCAATAATTTTGCTTAATGATTCTCCGCAATCTATGCTCTGAACCTAATGACAGTTAATGAGATTAACCTTGGGACGAACAGAGAATGAGCATACTGCAAAGAACTCCACACCTCTTTCTCTCTCACACACATGCATACATAATCATACATATACACACACGTTTTTTGAGCAAAAAGTTCAAATTAGAAGAGCATTATTATGCATCATCATGAGATCGCACACTGGAGAAAGAGCCATCAGAGTGTAATAAAAGTGGAAGTGTAGTAGGGCCGGCAGTTCAACGGGGCATCGTGATTTTGGTGTCGAGATTTATGTCCATCGGCCACCTGCGTAGTCCAGGTCAGCCGCGCATGGTGCATCTTGGTGAGACCTCGCGGAATCAGCTGTTTCAGCAAGTGCCCCCCCTCAAACAGACCTAAAATCATGATAGTAGCAAAGGAGGAAGTAGGATGATTTATAAGTTGGGGTGGATGGGCGTTTCAACAAAAGAGCTGACAGTAACGCAGGACACAGCTGTCAATTATTTTTATGCCTGACCTAATCATTCCCTGACCATAACCATGCATTTATTATTGTAACCACGGCTACAATGGTCCTGTTACCCTGGTAACCTATCCAAATAGTGTTTGTGCCTAACCAAACCTAAAGCCTGGAGGGAACAGACACGTCTGTTATTTTAGACAACGACAAACAGCATATTTAATTGCTTAAACTGGCAATAGACAAGTTTTTTGCCTCAACATATTACTATGAAGTAAATGTTGATTGCACAATAATGACACCATCAGTATTTAAAGATTAGTTCCCAATAAACCTTGCTTTCACTGTGCAGTACTGTCTGCCATTGGGCACGAAATGTACAAGCCAAATGAAGGCTGACCGGCAATCTAGTCAGTCTAGTCTTCTGAACAACCTCTAAGTTTAAGCAGTAAAAATCATCAGCGGTGTTAGAGACAGTGACATCACCTGGGTCCATGCAGTAGAGGTTGACCTTTGGTTGTAATGACAACCTGGAAAACTGTCAGGGCATACCAGAGAGAACTGAGACAGATGATAGGAGTTGCTATGATTTGCCAAGATATGGGCGTGATAATGAATTAGTTTCCGTTTGTCCGGTCTGGTGTACAAGCTTAAACTGGTCTAATATTTTTCCAACTGGATAGCCCCAGGAGGAGCCCCAGGATAGCCAATTAGCTCAGGGCCACAAGGTGGTGCTTGCCTATGGTTTCTTGTGATGCACTAAAGTTGGGAGTTGTGCACACAGTGCTGATATACTACTCTGACCAATGTCCACAAGAAAGAAGTGTCATGAGTTGGTGCAGGTTATACTGTCTAACATTATATTATACGCTTTAGTATGGAGCCTCGTTTGCCCTGTTATGGAGTTATAGCAATATTTGTTAATACAAATCAACACTTCCTGTATCTGTTTCTTTTGTCATTCATTTCTTAAACAAGGCTTTTATTGTTCAACATTTGTAGGGATGTGTTGTGAAAAACTCACTGACTTGCAAGGATCCCATATGCACTAGAAATGTAGCTACTGCCATCTTTTCTAGTCTATTTTGATGTTAAACTTAAGTTGGTCGTGAGACATAAAAACACAATGTCTCACAGTTGTACTGATGGATTGTGTTGCCACTACGCTCCCTTTGGACTCAATGGGAGCGGCCGCTGAGTCAAGTGCAACACTAGTTGTAAAGTATGCTTTACTGGTCGGGTCAGGTTATATCAAACCAGCCTATATTCTTAATCCTACACCACTGGTATGTGTACTTTGGTGTGCCATATGTGGAATACTCCGCTCGCACTGGCAATGCACATTGTGCACTTGAATGTTTTTTTTTGTTTTGTTTTATTCACAAAATTAATGCTCTTATCTATTAAGAGGAAATCTGGATACAGCATCAGAAGTGACGTCAAGTGCATTCCCATGAAAGTTTCTCAGTGGTGTACAAAGCCAAAAATAAATTGCAGGCATTGAGGGGCCCATAGAGGATGCACACTAGGGACTTCCATTGGCCGAGCAGCTAACTTCCATTTTGGCCCTTCGCTGACTTGAATAGGGATATGATTTAATCATGTGGCTCTTCTAGATTTTCCAAATGTTATCAGACCGAATGGATGAAATTCAGATATTGAAATGATTCACGTCGCTGGGGTCGTAAATGTGCTCTTCCTGGGGGCTTGTTAGCAGCACACAAGCATCGCATCCATCCTTGTATATGAAAATAGACACAAGTATAGTGGTTGTTTTTTTCCCGTCAAGAGGTGAGGGTTTAAACTGCCTATAGACAGTGGCTTAATTTTTAGGCCTATTGTATGTTAATGTTACATGATCACATCTACTGACATTGTGCCTGCAAAAACAGAGAAGAAAAAAGAAAAATATTTTTAAAAAGTAAAAATATTCACTTTGAAATGTGTTTTCTCTTGGCTAAAGAGCCAAATCTGAGTGTCTACTGCCATTGTCTCTCTGTAGTGGGTTTCGTACTAGATTAGACTGAAAATGAGATCCTGATCAAGGGGTTTAAAGAAAATAGGAAGAAAATAGACAAAATGACAGAATAGTGTGGAGAAATAAGACTAAAGAAGGGCTTTTAAAATGCACCCTGGTGGTGAAAGGGGGTCAAGGATTTATGCCAAAGCCTCATGTGGTCATTACACACAGTGCAGCATCAGGATGCAGCTTTTAAGGAAATATTGCAGTCACTTGCAAATCGACAAAGACAATCACTTGATGATAATCTTCTGGAACAGACAATGGATGGAAGGTAGTCAGTGCATAAGTGGAATGAAGAAAATCATGTGTGATGAAAGAAACTATTTAGGTCAAGCATTTATGGAGGATTCTCAACTTCATGTTATTTCCATGGAGTTTAAAAAGAAGCCTTATTGCACTTTTCTTTTAGAAAGAAAGAACAACAGATGTAAAGAAAGTGTGTGAATGGAAGGCAGGAAGACAGCAGCTTGGAATCTAATCAAACCAAGGACACTTTGCTGATTGCCTTTTCAAAAACAAGAGGGCGAAAATTGGTTTGGTTTGTTTCTGTCACGAAGGCAAGTGACGACTAACACTAAAAATGGTTAAAATGTTGCCGGGGGAGAAATGAAAGGAGCTTAAAGTTAAATGACTAAATTACTCGTTCACATTCCACAAGGGGGGAATGGCAAATGAGTAATCTGCGGCGTCAATCCCATTCTCTTTTCTCGGCTCTTCCTCCGGTCTGTTCCCTCCCTCCAACAATTGCAGAGCTTTTCTAAATCCATCCCACTCCCCTCCTCTCTCCCTCTTCAACTCTTTGTCAATACCTTATTCATGCAAAGATGCTAAAGGCTCAGAACAGGGGAAGCCACCACATAATGGGTTTTCTTCCAAGACACAGTGACCACGATGCTGCTGTCGGGATATTAATAAGTAATTTAAGCTTTGCTAGCAGTTAGTACCCTGGCCTGTCCCTATCATCTTGTGGGTGGTCAAGTGACCTTGTTTCCCCTGTTTACCTCTCCTTGACTTGATAAATTACAATTAGTAATGGACACAAAAAACCGTGTGTGTAGAATACACCAGGGTTATAGATTTCAATTAATACATAATATTTTATGTGGCTTACATAAACGCACAGCCAGGCATCTAAAATAAGTGTGTATTTGAACTGAGCAACATTCAGGTTTTGCAGCGTATTTGTGAAATGGATTTCAGTTATTATCATTGCAAATTACAGTTGCATACTTATTGGTATTAATTACCAACAATATATTATTTCAGAGCATCAATACACAATTAGTATATAGCTGTGTGCATGCATGTGTCTCTTGCCTGAAGGTACAGAAATTATACCACTAGCTCTATGTTCACCCACTACAGTACAGTACATCATGTACAGCTATAGCACGTCCACTCAGTCCACTCAGGCAGCACCCATTGACCCTGCTGATTGGCCGGCCCTGTCAGCAGAAGTCCCGATGAGTTAATAGAGGATTTTACTTTTCAGAAAAGAGAGGATGGAAGAAGTTGTTTATGCTGGAGTGCTGGTTATTTTTACAGTTGCTATGCTTCCCCGTTGCCCCTGTGCACAAGCATTCCCTAATCATGAAACAAAATGTCACTGATATGAAATCTTATCACATAAACCAAGAAGGGAGAATGCATGACCCCGTAGTGGACATAGAGTTTATAAGCTAATTAAGAATACATCTTTAATGAGGAAAATATTAATTACAGCAGCAGAAATGATAAAGAAAGGGGTTTGTGCGCATTTCTTAAATTCACTGATCTCTTAAATCTTCTGACATGCCGACAGGATCGGTCAGAATCTAATGTTAATTGATGTTGTGTGTTCTCCTGCATACAGTGAAACACAGTTAGTCAGTGGCTACTAAAGGCCCAGTGCCGCTCTAATGTCCTGGTCACTGAGCTGTCACTCAAAAACTCATTAGCTAATGGGGACACACCCTTGAAAAGCCCCCATTCATGTGAGAGGTTTGTGTTAGAATGGCAAACAAAAAGCCAAGTGGCACAACCAAAAGAGCTGGCAAGGTAACTGCAAAGCTGCAAAAGACCAGAAGTGTGCAAAATTGCACAAATAATTTGTTTGCAAGTTATAAGTGTTACTTTTGAGAAGACTATTTTTTTTTGTGTTATGTTATGTTTGAATACATTGGCACAGACCTGATTCCATAACATTGGCCCTGCTCACACGTATTGACCGACGCACCAGTCACCTCTTTTGTGTGCACTACTTTCTATACAATTCCAAATCCAGCACTTGTTGGAGAAATACTGCACTCTAGACAAAGCACCATTAATAAAAGCTTGTCAGCAGATACTCCACTTACCCAGCCCATCAAAAGTCAGGCCAGTTGGAAGTTTAAGAGTCAATAGCAAGGCAATGAAGAGGAGATTGATGGCCTCTTGAGAACACCACGCTCAGCCATGTGCAGCAATCCAACAAACACCATCA
Source organism: Hollardia meadi (assembly GCA_037974645.1). Lineage (NCBI taxonomy): Eukaryota > Metazoa > Chordata > Actinopteri > Tetraodontiformes > Triacanthodidae > Hollardia > Hollardia meadi. Next base: position 8,050 of record JBBPCS010039837.1, read on the forward strand.
GCTGCATTAACGACGACACCAACCACCAACAGCAGCACGAGGACATTGTCTGCAACGCAAAGAGTGGCGCCAGCTAATTAAAACATAAGTAAATCAGAGCTTAATGAGTTGTAATTGTAGATAATTGCAGAGTTGTTGATGTATCGTGTCTAATTGGCTTGCATTGCTGAGATAATGAGAAAAGTTTGATTACTTTATGCTAAACGTATTAGCGAGGTAGCAGGTGCTGTTTCGAGGAGGTGTCACAAGCAATCCCATACCTCACATCTCAATCTCATCGCTCAACCCGAGAGAGGGAATGATCTCTCCCCTGGTGTGTCTCCCAGGTCTCTAATTATACACATGAGCTAGTGGGGCTGGCTTTGTAGATCCATTACTATATTATTTAGATTATGATAAGAGTTTTATCTCAGTTAAAACACCGTCCTGGGTGCCAGCTGTTGGAGAGTGGTTGTTTTCATGATTTCGTATTTATGGCATATGTGAATATTTTTGCTCATCTTTTTTCTGTTGACAAATGTCAGGTGGTGTTCTACAACACAGACAGCTTCACAGCCAAACTGGATACTGCTTCATCTACACGTTTTATCTTCTTTGTAGTTTTGAGTTTGTTCCCAGGATTTAATTATCAAGTCAACACTTCATTCTTTTCGCTTTTGATCTCCTGTCTTCCCTGTCATTGTCTCTCAAAACTGCCAAAAATAATTATCCTTCAAATATATCTACATGCTTGACTATGCTCCTTGGGATGAATTATATTCCTATTCTAAGTCTGTTACCGTACCCAGCTTAACGTTTGTTACTTAAAACTTAAATCCTCTGATTCAATGCCAACTTTAACTGTTTATCACGTCTCTGCTAGCCATCAAACGCATTCAGGACATATTTATTTGCTTCATTATTCAAATTGATTGGTCCAAGTCCAAGGACAAACAAAAAACACAATAAAAAAGAATAAATAATTAACAATGAAATGAAATGAAAGGAGAATTGTAAAGCTAAAGTCAATACAAAAACATAACTGCAAAAAAAAAAAAAAAGGAAAAAAGCCACTCAAAACTTTAATGACTTAATGGCATTAATTGATCTTGTGTGTGTGTGTGTCTGCTTTTGTGTGTGTGTGTGTGCTTTTGTGTGTGTCTCCTGAAGGGGATCATGTCAATGTGGCAAATCATGCAAGTGATTGGAATTAAAGTCAGATTGTATCCTTAATAAACAAAATCTGTTCAGGTTCCCTGGTCTGTATCTGCTCTTGTGTGCAAGCACATGCACATGCATGCATGCAGACACTGGCAGCCTTGACACATAGGTAGCAGAACGAGGGATTCAGTTTAAAAGAGAAATTTAGCTGAGAAGGAGAATTTGCCAGAAAAGATAAAGGTCTGACAAATTTCAAAAATCAAATATTTATGTCCCAGAGAAAGTGGGAAATTAAATAACAAACACGTGAAATAAATGTGAGAAAAGCCAGAGAGCTTTGTGATACAGTTTATCTAAAAGCGGTTTTATTGAGTGAATGGCATTAAATGTTGGCAAGGTAAAGGTTGGCAGATTTTCTTTTTTATGTCACATGTCATGTCAGATTTACAAAAATTTACTTGGAGGATCCCGCTTTCAACCACACTTACAAAATACATTTTTATTAATTAATTAAATTCTCTTATACGGTTGTGTTCTTAGATAGATGGATAGATAGATATAGATCTCTTCATCCATCTTTGCCTCTTTTAGCGCAAGGTATCAGTTCTACAAGTGCGCGCACACCCGCACAGGTACAGTATCAATGAAGCACCACCCTGTGGCCCGTTCATTTGCCGCCTGCCCCAATATCCACCTATTGACCTGCTAAGCTGCTGCATATGAATTTAAAAGGAGAAGCATTAGCTCCTTCATCAGCATCAACAGGATTGGTGGTGATATTGTATCCCAGGCAAACTGATCTTACTGCTGATAACTCTGCTTATCAGTCCTCTCTGCAGCCTTTGGGAGAAATATACGGGCTCTGGCATCAATGCTTATCAAAGTCTCACGGCACACCTTTGATAAAAGCTACCTGAACTCTGATTCAATGATCGATGAGCAAAGATAAGATAAATAAAAGATTTTTACAACCTTCAGAAGACTGATTTTAGAGATTGCAGAAGCAATCACGACACTCATGAATATGCAGTGCTAATAGAAAGTTTTGAAAGTGTATGCAAACTTGTACAATTTCCCCCCCTTCTTGTGTTGTGCGATGCACCCAGCAATCTCAGATTACCTTGAAACTGTTTGTATCTAATAATAAGGCGATTATTTTTGGTCCACTGCGCTTACTGCACCCGGTCATGATCTCACATATTTTCCTCCTTTGTGTACTACAGTCTAACAAAGCAACATAATGGTGAGGCCTAGGCGATATGAGTGATGGCAAAAAGAAAGAAAGCAGACCATCAAATGGGAGTAAAGGACATGGCAAAGAGCGATGGAAATGGAACAAGCTTAATAGAGAGCCACAGTTCTGAGAATTTTTCCCTTTTTGCCCACTCTCCCTCCTGCTACCCTCCTTCTCCTCTCTTTTGCCTCTCTGCTTGGTTGGGTAATTGGATTTCAGTGGTAAGCCAGCAGTCTGCTCTCTCAGAACTTTCTGGAAGGTCAGAGGTGGCAGGGCAACGCTGTGTCACAGCTAATCTGTCCCTGGACAGCTCTGGGTAAGTGTGTGCGTATGTGTGTAACAGATTGAGTAAGATTTTGTGTGAATGTGTGTGGCAGGTAAGGGTCATCCTCCCTGTGCACTCCCAGGATTGGTGGATGGCAAGAGGGAGGAAGCGAGGGAGCAGAGACAGAAACAGATATTCAACCTCAGTCGTTTATTAGGAGGTGACCCTGAAGAAGCACCTCTCCACGGACTGTAGGAGGAACTGAAGAGGAAAGTAACACACACCAACAAGCATTACTTACACTTACCTAAGATATTCTCAGATAACAGGCCATATTCAGGGTCCCATATCACCCTACGTGAGATCTGGTTGCCTTTGAAAAATAAAACCCTTTGAAGAACAGTTTCACAGTTTCTCTTCGGTACTTTTTTAAGTTAAAAGTCCTCTGCAGATAAGACCCTCTACCCATGGCTTGCTTCACCGACTTTCCTTATGCTGCCACCACCCTGGTCTTGAGCTGTCACACAGTTTGTATAAGAGGTGGATTCATGTTAGCAGGTATTGTACGTCACGAAGTAGAGGAGGTTATGACAGGATGACAAAACCTATGTAAGTCCCCAGCCCGAGCCTTTAGCAATGTGGGAGAATTTGTGTGGAGACATATGACTCTGACATCGACTAATCTGCTAAAGGGACACACAGGGGAGATGCCAACTGAGGCCTGTGCGAAAAGCCTCTCAGCATCATGAAGGGGAGCAGGCATTCACCGCGAGTGCGATGGGAGAAAGAGAACGACTCAGAGAAGAAAAAGGAATGTAGTTTCTGAGATCTGGTGACAGTAGTTGCTTTTGGTCCACAGTATAAAAATAATTATCATAGAAACGCACATTAGAAAACACATTCTTTTGTGTTATGTTGGTTGCACTGAATGTAATTTCTGCTGGTCTTGTATTTGTTGCGCTGATAAGGTTTTGTGTACAAAATTGTTGGGGCCCTTCCTCGTGGTAACTTTGAAAAGATGCATTATCTACCCGATCCCAAACTAGGTTTGATCTTTACACCATTGCCCCAAGATGTATTTATGGTTGTGATTTGTTTGTGATTTGTTCTTTGTGTGTGTGTATGCTTATGTGTGTCTCATTAGAAACTGAGTGGAATATTTAGGAAGGCCTGGGAGATTTATCATAATGAACCCTATCCAGAGGGGAAGAGACACATTTTTGGGCTAGGGAGGGACATATTGAGAGAATCTACCATAATAGCAGAGAAAAGGCTCAGCAGAGGATGGTAAAATGCTTAAGTGTTTACTTATGTCAAGTCAAACCAGGATAAACTTCAAAAGAAGAACCACGGTCCACATCGACGCTGCCCATGAATACATTTTTATGTTATTCTTTGGTGTCTAACATCCTCTCTGCTTATCATTACTTTACATTTCCCTGGAAACTAGACACTATTTTTTCCATCTCATATCTTGTTTCATCATAACTTGGTTAAAGGTGCAGTGTGTAGGATGTGGAGTCTCAATCCCAGGTCGTCAAATACTGACGCTTTGGGTTAGGGGCCGGCCCAACCTACAAATTTGACGTATTTGACGACCTGGGAGTGAGACTCAACAATCAACTATCTTACCAACCCGTTTTCATCCCAGGTCGTCACATACCGGCGTTTGGTTATGCGCTCTTTGCGTCTTATCAAGGCGCGCAAGGTACCCTTTGGTATCACCGGCCGATGTGCTAAGCCTTCCCTGATGCACAACGGGCCCTTTTTTCATCAATGGCCGACACACTAAGCCTTCCTTTTAGCGTCTTTGGCCGATGTGCAAAGGCTTTCACCCCGCGTGTCTTATCCTGATGCACAAGGTCTACATTACTTGGTTAAGTTTAGGTACAAAAAACACTTGGTTAGCTTCAGGAAATGATCGGTGATGCTTGGTTTCAAATGGAACGTGAACTCTGGTCTCCTGGGTGAAGTCATGTGTGTGACCTTCCACACAACCCCGACCTCCACCACTCTTGGCACTTTCTCGCTTTGGAAAGTACGTCGCGCTACGTCATCTGCGACAAAACGTCAATATCTGACGAGCTGGGCATGAGAACGGGCTGATCTTACACATCGCACCTTTACACACAGGCAGAGAGGAAGAGATAAAAAACAAAAAGATCCACACTATTATGACGCATGATGTTCTCATTCACACAGCTGAATGAATGGACAACTGAGCCATGCACTCACTTGACCCAAACAAATCTTATTTACCCAATAAGGAGATGTGGAAGAAGCGGGCAACATAAAGATGAGAAGTTGTTGAATGGAGTCGTCACGGAGTCTGATTTATTCTGACTGATTGCTTTGCACCTGCCAATTTGTCATAGATGCAGGAATAATATGAAGAATTGTTCAGAAAGCATGGACATGTGTTGGGCTACATAAAGTACAGGAACACATTTATTCATTGTTTTTGTCACTGTCACTGAAGGGCTCGGGGCCTTTGTGCTCATTGCAAAATGAGTTAAACAGGAAACAGCATTGAGAAGGCAGAGAAAAGATGACTGCCTCCAAAAAATAAAATAAGGGAGTGAAACAGACACAAGGGCATCTCGGGACAGGAAGCGGAGATATGACACAACTTATTGCTGGCCTTGCTTTAACTCCAGCTTGTGTTTTCTCTGCAGTGCTGCTGGATTCTCGCAGTGAGTCATTATGCACAAAGCAGCGTAGCGGTGGAGGTTTATCATTAGATGTGGCAGAGCGGCCCGGTGGTTACAGAGACAACGCTGGCTGGAAGTTCAGTAAACCACAGAAGTGTTATGAAGCAACTGGTCATATTTTATATAGCATATGTTTCACCAAGTTGAAAGTAGAGTGGGTATAGTGTGAGAAGCACACCTCATATGGATCAATAAAGCATTACACATTAAAAAAGGATGAGTGAACTGTGTTTAATAGTGGATGAAGCACTGAGAAACACTTGATTCTCCTCTGTAAGGGCTGAGTGCTCCGAGGACAACTACATCAGTTCTTTACTTTATTCTCTGCAGTTTGCAGCAAAAACAAAACTGAAGCTTTCTCAAGATCTCAAATACACACACTGTGTGCTATCATCACAATGAGGTTTTATACTGAACTGCATGCAAGCTGGTTTCCCTATAAGTTGTGTTTCTTCCATATGATAGTGGGTACACGCGCATTAAACACGTGTTTACCCTTATTTCATCTAATCACAGCTGTATTCTTTGTTTGTTTTTTTTATTAAGCAAGAAGATACTATGATGGGCAGAGGGTCATCGGCCAAATCAGTAAGTGACAAACGGGCAACAAGAATAATCTTGGGTCCAACAATAAGATGATGAAAAGAAGCAAAGCAACAGGGTTTCTAAAGTGATTTGACGATGGCGTCTGTTTTACTTGACTGATAACTTCTATCATTGGTTTCTGCTCTGCATTAGTTATTAAGTTGAAGTGGCAGTTTGGTGTGGGGGTTAATATTTTTCTATTACTGTTTGTGGTTAATATTCTAATGTCAGAAGGTGTCTGGAGTTGGAATTTGGCAGAAGAATAGGTACGACTAAATTCAACAGTCTACCTCCCAGTCTATTATAACCAGGTTTAATTATGCCATAATGTTACCATGAAGATAAACTGCACATGTTGCCAGACGATTTATCAGCTTCACCTCCTGAGGATTACAGTTGATCATTAGCTTGCTGATTTGTGACAACAGAGGTACATACTACCAGGCACGAGGCTGTATGTTCCGCGGTGGGTGAAGATAATGTGAATGGAAACGTTAGCGGGATATTTTAAAAAAATATATTTTGGGTAACTCAGTAACTGCCTGTCACCATGGTTTGAGTCGTCAGCCCTAAAAGGCGAGACCACTACCTGTTGCTTATGACTCAGTTTTGCTTTTAGCTGTTAGCATCTACATTTTAGCGCACAGTTTCCGCGGGTGCAGATGTTTTCAATTTTCCTTCGCTCTCCGACCCGGTCGTGTCGTAATCTGCTCCCCTTCCACTAACTTTTGACTCCTTACAGTTAGTAGCCTACAGAATCACTATTAAAGAAAAAGAAAACTTAAAGCTAGCTAAGATTTGGCAGAGAGCATTAGAGCACCAGGCTACTTCATGAGATCACCGTAGCATGCAATTATGAGTAAATATTAATAGTTGAAATTGAGATTTAAATTGAAGTTAAATTAAAATGAGCATACATTTCATATGACATCTGAGTGATATTCCATCTTCACCTCAACCAAGCTTTCACCTTAACATTCCTGCAGCCGTCAACCCAGCTGCCGCTCTATCCATCTCTGACCTCAATATTCCTTCATCCATCCATCCTGCCAGCACCTATGCTTTCATAACCCTGTTTTTTTCCTCCATTCCTTCTCACCTCATTCTTTATCTAGCGGTATTTGTCAGAAGCGCCCACCCTATCATCCATCATATTAATTAGGTTCTGTGTCGTTGTTCTCATCATCATTCACATGTCTATCATTGATCTTTCTCTGTTTCAGTCAAGGATGTTTAATTGTCTTCGTCCATTATTAGTATTACATGAATACACATGCAGTACATTTACTGCTCATTACGCATTCCCACATGGACACAATCGACAGCATTGCAAGACCAGATCATTATAATGTGACCATGCTTAGTGTGTTGCAAGACAAAACAAAGGAAAACTAGATGTGTAATTTATAATCCTGCCCTTTCTTAATCTTTCTGTGACACTTTTTACATTGTGTGCCTTCTTTATCTCTAACTAGTAGGAATGTAAATGTGAAGTTTCCAGTGGCAAAAACGGAAACTCAATGGTGGGCCATGGGCTAAAAGCAAGCACCCATTGTATTGCATTGTATTGTTAAGATGCTAAATAATAGTGTGATCCCAAATTCCCTTAACTGACTAACTTCAAAGTGTCACTCTGTCCTCTATGCTCAGATTATATATACAAAAGAAAATAATAATTAGGGATCCTACATATTTAAAGAACAGTTTTACCTCACAAAAAAACATAACCATTATTAGAATTTTACAAAATATTATTATTACTATTTTTAACATCTGTAGGGCCAAATTGAACCTTATGGTGGACCAACTTTGGACCGTGGGCCCCACTTTGGGCAGCCCTAATTTATAAGATAAGCCACTTGCTGTTATGTACTGTGTCAATGTTTGTTTGTTTTTTTCCTTTACCTCAAGGAAATTCAGAATATTTCATCCCATCTCATTTTTAAATAGCACTCCTCTCTATCTCTCAAACTAAAAAAACAGACACTGTCGCTGCCGCTGAAACTCCCTACCTCCTCCTTGATTCAAAAGTTTGCTGTGTGAGCTTTTCAAAATGAGCCAACAAACTTTCCTTGGCAAAAAAAAAATAATTTTCAAATAGTTTATTATGACTTTTTTACCATCTGTTTTGCCTTGTTTATCTTCAACTTCTGTCCCAGCTTTGTCCTCGAACATTAGGTTGTGTTTACCTCCTCGCGTTCAGTCCCGCCGATCCACACACTGGCACACATGCACACGTATACCTGAAAGCACGCTGCTGTACACATAAACACAAGCGCACACACATCCCTTTGCCCCTGGAGCAGCAGGAGACGTAATCTGGGTGGATAGTGCAGCTTTCTGATGCTTTCGCAGGTTAATCCCTGTCCTCATCGCCACTCCAGGTCTCTCTTTGAAGCTTGAGGGGGAAATCAAATGTTTCAGAGATGTAGAGAAACAGAGGCAAAAAGAAAGAGAATGATGAATGTGTATATGCCTTAAGGGCTGTTTGTATATGCATTATTTGTCAATCTACTTGATCCACAGAGACAGTAACAGTTCATAGAGGGCTTTGATCTGGATGTGCCCTTTCTATGACTGTGGGCATCTGTTTTCAAAGTGCCTTTTTATAGGCAGTGTATTGGCTTTATTGAGTCCTGACAAAAGACATATCACACAAACATGTTGAAGGCCATAAGGATGCGACACTGCCACAGATGGGAAGTACTAAACAAGGGATTAGTAGGAATATTATATCAGACGAGAAAGGCTTATCAATTTGAGTCACTTCTCTTTGTCCTTTTCCTCAGAAAACTGCATCACCTTCGGGGGATCCTCGAAGTCAGTCGTGCCTAGAACCCCTTTAAAGGGTAGCTGCCAGATCGGGCTCATGATTCTTCTCAGTGTGAAGACGTTTGCAACGGCTCTGTGTTATCCTTACTCAACAGCCACTCTCTAGGAAAAGCTCAGAATTTTAACTGCGGTTACGTAAGTTAAAATAATTCAACTGTGACTTTTCACATGGGACACAAACAGCAGTCTCTTGGGTTAAAGTCCTGTGATTGACCCATCCATCCACCCAGACCTCCTCTATACATGGACTTTATCACTCTTTAAACTGTAAATGTCACCTGACTTCCTCCTTTGCTCCTGTAACAATTACTACAGCTACTAGAGGTCACGCCTACAACTAAACGTACATATGGATTCTGATAAGGTGCTTGCACAGATGACATATACAGCTGTTTTGTCTTGTCACGTCCCTCCACATCTCATCCAGATGCAGAAGGTACCCTTTCGCGTCTGGATGGGATGCAGCGGGCTTCAATGTAACTCCAATGTGAACACACCCACGTCAGTATGAGACGATCAAAGCAACTGCACAACCCGACGTATAGTTCACAACGCAACTAAGTACCAAGAAGGGTGGAGGTTGCGGTTGAGTGGCTGGATCGAATAAGTCTCATGGCCGTGCCACCTTTGTGGTCCCTCGGGGCTTAGTTTTTAGCTCCTCTATTGTTTTACCAAATCCACTGTACCTCGCTGTCCTCTCCTTTGCCCCACACAGATTCACGTACCTGGATGACGTCTCAATCTGGACATCTTTCCTAACTGACCTTCAGTCTGGACAAGACACAGATGCTCCTCAGACCTGCATGGACAGCCCCTGCTAAACAATGCAACACCTGCCTTTTCTGCTCTCACAGCAGTCACTGATTGACTGTGCGGAATTGTTTCTGACATCCATCAAATCAGACCCTGGCTCACCAATGACACCAATGACTGCACAGTTCCTTGTCAAGGATCTCACCATTTATTTTTTTTTTACTTGACTATTACAACTTCCTGCTCGCTGGCCTTCCTGCATATACTCTTGGAAAAGCAAACCTCATCAGGAAAGCTTAACATAGTTTATCTTTAAACTTTTTCTTCTCAGACACAAACTACTTTTCTTCCTGCACTCATCTGACTCCCAGAGGCTGCCGCTATCAATTTCATAACATTCCTAAAAACCTACAGTGATAAAGGTGATAAGGTACCAAACCACGATTCCCAACCTATACTCTAGTCCACACTTTACACCTTGACTCCCTCCTGCGCCCCCATTGGTGGAGGGATCTTTATCCTTCAGTCTGACCAATCAAACCTTAATTTAAAAAAAAAAAATCCCTGTCCTTCACCTGACCTTGTTCAACTTTTTCAATTAATGAAGTAGCACTTCTTTTGAATTATGTTGACTTACCCTTTAGATACTTGAGGAATATTCACATACTTTACTGTTGCACTTAAGTCACTGTGGCTGTTTCTGTTAAATGCCAAAATTGTGACCATTCCTCAATATGTACTGCAGTAGCAGTTTCTGTTAGGGACACAATGATGCAAGGCATCATAAGTCATCAAAATAAAGCACTACATCTTACTTTGAGCAATTTGAAGGTTGTCTTCTTGGTGTGCTGGATTTTATCAAGCTTTATATTGGAAAAACATAATTCCAAACATAAAAGAAAAAAATATGGGGAGTTCTGCACTGGGTCACAAAAAATATTTCATGCCCTGATGAAGACTCGTGGTTAAACGCGTTGGTTTAACCACGATTTAATAAAGGATTCTTAACATTACATTCCTCTTTCCCTCTCCAACACATGCAGACAGAGCTACAGCATCAGTAGCGACATTTGCCAGCCAGTATGATAATGAGATTGTCTTTCACCCTTGGCATTGATATAGGAACAAACTGACAGTGTAGTGCTAAAGTAGCAGAACAAAACACACACCAAGAATGACTGAAACACACATGCATTACATGTGCATGTATGCCTATGCATTAAGAGCTTTATTTGTTCATTTTCCTTCCCTTTCTCTGTTCCTGTTTTTCCCTGAATGTCACCCCCCCCCCCCCCCATCTCTTTTTCTGCCTTCAGGTGTCTGAACCAGATGAAAAGTGACTGTTGTGTCTCCAGGTGTCGTAGATGGAAACAGGGTGATGACTCTCCTAAATGGACGGCCTGCAGCAACCTTCATGCAGGCACTCATCTGCATTCAAATTCGTAACTTGTTTTGTCTAAGTGTGCTTGTGTGTCAACGTGTGCGCAGCCTATGTGCATGCGGGCCTCGTACATATTTTAGTCTGTCAAGTATGGCATCCGTATGCTTCCTTGGCTCTGTCTATGTGCATACATGTACGCGCGAGCACATGCGTATCGGTAGTATATGGGGGTGCTGGTTGAGGGAGGCGAGGAGTCGCAGGAATGGCTTTGCATTGACACGCGCACACACGGGCATACACACGTCACAAGGTGTCAGCTTGCAAATTGGTTTCTCTCCTCTGGGCTGACAGAGTTGACAAGCCCTTTATGAGAGGAATAAACAGGGCTGCTTTACCTCCCTCCCACCTCTCTCCCCATCCTTTCAACTTAAAGCTTCAAATCTCCTTTTAAACTGATGAACCTGCTGCTCTTTTCTGAGTGCCCACTTATCTGTGAAACTCGTACTTTAGATCACTCCCTTTACACTATCGCCTTGTTTGTGAGCATTATCATTCTAAAACCTAAAGTCAGTGTGATTCGATTCATTTAAATAATGTGGTGGTTGACTACGTGATGATCTTGAATGCTGATACCAGCGTCTTACACAGCTGAAGGTGGTCAGGGCTGTAAATCAGGGGTTTGTGGATGTGTACCGTACATACAAATAGGCTCTTTTTATAATTCAAAAGTAACAAAGTGCACCTCCCCGCAACTCCAAAACAGGCAGATTTTGTTATCTTCAGGTAATGCCAGGCACACACTTCCCCCGTTTCCAGTCTTTGTGCTGGAAGTTAACAAGCTGCTGGCTGTAGCTTCACGCTGCTTCTCATCTTCTGACCCGACTTTTCACAACAAAGCATACAAAATGTCAAACGTATCCTTTGAATTGCGAAGAAAACAATGCCTCTATGAATCCTTAACTTACCCATACATAACATTAACTCTGACCTCGGAAGATATTCATCTTCACCAGCGGAGAATGACACGTTCCGGTGTCCACAACGCTTAATCAGCATTCCAGACTCAGTGGCCATTTTGGGAGACTTTATGAGACTGATTAAAAAAAATTGTGAATGTTTATACATCTGCACAAGGGTGTGCGTGTGGGAGAGAGTGTGCGTGCCTGTACGACTGTGCACGCTTGCATGTGTATATGTCAGTCCCCTCTATCCATCAGTAATGAACAGCCAGTTAATGAAGGAGGCCCTTGCTCCTTCCATTCCAACAGCCAGGAAATAATTACCTCGTGTCTGAAGCCATTCTCCATCTGTACCACACTCACGGCTTCATTTAGCAGCCACCTCTATAAAAATCCAATTCTTTCTCTTCCTCTCTTTCGTTCTTTCCCTCTCTTCTCCCTTCCCGTGCCATTTTGCTGCACCTTCACACCAGCACATATTTGGAGACAGATAAAACCACCTCACTGAGCACCCCTGTCCCTCGTTTGCTTTAAATATGATGAATTAATTTACTCCATTAAGTGGCAGATGATTGTAAGAGGGATCTGACTTTTGATGGTTTAATAAAGCCTTTTTAATAGAGTTTTCTATCTGGGCAGGCTTGTGTGTGTGTGTGTGTGTATGTATGTGTGTGTTTGCTCTTACGTGGTCATATCCATTATAGGAGAAAGATATCCCCTCCACCCCAGAGGCTTAGCATGAATCTCTATTCACTCCCCAACTCTACCTTTCAGTTTCTCCGTTCATTAAATAGACAGCTACTGCCTAACCATTTGACCTCTCCGTGCCTCTCACACCTGTGTGTGCTCTTCTTCTGTCAACTCTGTTTTGCAACTTAAATCATTTTCTTTCTGTATCACCTTTTTGTCATTGGATTTATTCATGTTACCACAAAAGCCAAAATGATTACCTGTACACAATATAACACCAGATTGTACCAGTCACTAAATAAGAGCCATTAAACAAGGGACATGCAGTATTTCCGGCTGAACGCACCTTCAAACTCATTACACTCACATCTTGAGCACGGATATGCTTGGGGTTTGTGTTTAAACTCAGCAGTAAGAGAATAGACAGAGAAAATGAAAACTAACAGAAGGAAGGATGGAAATAAAGATAAATAAGAGGTGAGAAAATGTGTATCTTAACGTGTGTGCACGAGGTACTCTTTCCTCAGTCTGTCAGACAGGATGAAGAAGGATGAAACTGATGCCAAAAATGGAAAGTAAAAGGCAAACAGAAGGTGGCACTGGTGCTATACTTATAGAAAGGTAAAGTGAGGCATGTGGGAGTAGCAGAGTCAGGAAGAAGGTCTGCCTGCTCCACCCCCCTAAAATTTAGACACAGATAACTGCCGACATAATGTCAGAGCAGGAGTACATTGAAAGCTTTTAATCATGGATGATTTCCATATTTTATACTCAAGGTTATATTCTCGTTCTGCTGGCGAGGTTTCCCGAGCAACCATTTTCTAAAACTTGGAACTTGGCTTAACTATGCATCAAGCGGATGTCTTATGATCAACATCTAAATACGTGGTTACCAGCCTAACTACCATCTGTCAGCGTTTTGTTGCAGAGATGACGGGATGGTTGCCATATTTTCACAGTTTGTAGCAGCCTAACTGGGGCGATGATGGTGTCGTTATAGCTAATGTAATATAAGGAATACACACACACACACACACACACACACACACACACACACACACATTAGATGGATTTAAGTCAAAACACTTTGTTCATTTGCAGTGTTTTGGTCGTGAAATTACAATAGGCTGAATGAAAACCTCCTGCAGAGCTCTTTTGGATCTGCAGATGGAGTAATTGAGGAAAGGCTAGAATGTAGTAAACATTATGAAAGACTTTGCCTAAGAGTATGATTTGCTGCATTCTTACATGTAATGTGAGTTGGCTGTCTGGTATGACTCCTCTCTGACTGGTTAAACTCTCCCGTTCAGCAGCCCTGCTTTGCTTTCGAAGTTTTAATGAGGTGTGTGCCGTTTTATTATAGCCCTATACTATATTGTGACAGCAGCAATGCATTCACCTACCAGCCTGCATAAAATAGCATGTCTGGTCTTTTTACATTCAATTGCAACTATTCTTCTTTAAGTATATATGTTCAATGGCCGTGTTAATTTCCCTGTTCAGTTAGTGGTGTAAGTGGGGCTGGTATGGTTTATCAAAAGAGTGCAAAATGTTGGCGTGCGGGTGCGTGAGTTTAGCATTTACAGCTCATCTCACTGTAGTCACAAAGTTAGACCATGCTCAAGTCAACATTGTGCTTAGTATATGTATTTACAACTTAAAGTCAGTTATAATTCATGTTTTGAATTTGAAAAACGCTATTTTGGACACCAAAATAGTTTTTTGTATCTTGTACCGATAAAGTTTCTCATCAAAATCAGACATTTGTGGGCTGCCTATGACCGAACGAGGCTAATTGCTCAAAAGAAGAAGAAGAAGAAGAGTGTACGTTAAAAGCGTTTTAGGTTTGGTGTTATGTTTTCCGAACTATTTGTCATGTGATTCCAGGCCACTTCAGCTGACGATCACCAATGCCGAAAAACACAAGAGGGAGAAAGACGAGCAGAATGGAAGAAGAGCATTTAATGAATCTATATACATGTAAGCATTCACAGCACATTCCCCTCATTACGCATGACGGATATTCACTTCACAATGCAGTACGTTCCTGTTTACCCTGGTGATTAACACTGTGAGAACATCGTCCATGTGATTCCATCCTCATTTTTTTTTCAAAATAAAAACATGGTTGACAAAGGAACCGCTTCAAGCTTCTTAACTCGTTTGCGCCTTCAGGGAAATTTAGCATGCAAAGCGTTGAAAAAACAAACATATATATCACACAGTCAAACGAGACTCTGAAACTTAGACGCTGAAAAAAACAACAACATTTTGATCCAACTGAACTATTCTGTGTGCGAGAGTGAGAGCGACCTGCTCAGACAGAAATGTTGTGGGTTTGAAGGCGGTTTGTCTCGTGGGTTTGTTACTTTTCTCCTCGGGTGTATTCCTGACAGTGGGGGCGGTGAAAAGTTTGTTAACCCCAGAATGAGATACACTGGGTTTTCAGATCTAGAACTCTGGATCTGGACGACACAGGGTACCTTGCCTGTCTGAACAAGACGCAAGGGGCCTATGACAAAATGTCGCTATTCATCTACTTTGGTTTGAACTTATACAACTAGAGAGAGTGGTAGTTTTGCCGTATATTTACAGGCCCCTCTGGAAAAACAAAGACAGAAAGAAGGAAAGAAACTGGGCTGCATGCAAAGACACACGTTAAATCTAAGATGGTTGTAAAATACATTGAAGTCATTGAAGACTAACTTCCTGCCCACATGTAGAAAGCTAGAAGTATCTTACTCATACAATTTGTATTTGATTTTGAATTGTATGTATTATTTAACACCTCATTTTAAGTGCTAAAAAAATAAATAAAATAAAATAAAAATAAAAGTCATGCTTTAGTTAAAAGAAGAAGAATTGAGCAGCTGTATTCATTTGCATTTGTCAGTGAGATTTCCTGTGGAGGAGCAGTCACGCACGAGGTCGAGCTTAACCTTCCTGTCTAACTCCATTTATCAGTTCATTCATTTCTTTCCTTCTTTTGTTCACCTACTTCTCTATTAATTTTTGACCTTGGCCCTGCAATGCAGAGGCTGGGAAAAAAAAAGAAAAACTCCTCCACCTCTCTTCCACCCCCTCATCTCTCCTTATATGTCCCTCACTCCTCCGCTGCTGCCCTCATTTACCACCACCATTTACCTCCTCTTGTTCCGTCCAGCCCATTTACCCCTCTGATTTCATTTCTTTCCGCCTCTTTCTTTGAGCCGCCTCCTTTATTTTTATGCCTAAATCTTTCCGTCAGAATTCAGAACTCTCCCTTCCCGCTTTCCCTCCCTCTGTGTTCATCTCCTCCTCGCTCCTGCTTCAGTGCCACCTACAACGCTCCATCTCTCCACAAATGTCCACAAAAACCTCCCAACAAAATCAAGCTCAGGGGACACTCGCGGGGGAGGTCTGTGTGTTTGATGCGTGTGTGTGCTGCGCGCATGTGGGTGTTTGGGGGTTGTTCGTGTTTCTATTTCAGCACATGATTTATAGTGTGTGCCTCCTTGGGTGCCTTCGTGAGAGCAGGCGCGTGTCTGCAGTCAGCTTCTGTGCTGGAGAATACATTGTTAGAAATTTAGAAACTATTTTTGATGCACTGATTAATGATGGTTGGTGGTTGAACATTTTTAGTTTTTAAGTTTTTAACGTAAGCTACTTTCCCTACTTGAGTCGTGTATTTCATGCCTTTATTTGCTGTCCTTTACACTGGAAGACAAATAAACAGATTGTTCCTCCTGTGTTCACCAAATGCTTTTTTTTTTTAAGTTTTTTTTTTTTTGGGTGTAAAACATTGTTGACAGCGTGTTCTTATTTATGAAAGTGTCCCCCATGAACTCTGTCAAAGTACAAAGTTATCCCGGATCTTAGCGTGGCCTTTTTTTTTTTTCTTTTTTTTTTCCAACACTGCATTCTGATCTCTGTCAATCCTGTTTGCAGCAGAAAAGCAATTTGTGAGCGATCAATTCCCTGTTCCAGGTGACATGTGATGGAATCAATGAAAGGTCAAAAGACACTGCCTGAGGGCTTCCTGGCATTGTCACAGTCTTGGGGTCAGCAGCCCCCTCCCAGGGGTGAATCGTGGTCGTTTTGCTCCAGATCAGTCTGTTTCCGTTCAGGCTGATAACTCAGCACTACAGTAATAGCCCCCTCATCCCCCGGAGGACAGATGATAGCAAACTTCATTTATGCATGGCATTAAATTCATAGAATAGATGATAGAGGTGCTAAGAAATGTGCCAAAAAGGAAGAGAAGCTGAATTTCCTAAATCCCTTTCTAATGTTTTTTTTTTCTTTATAGTTAAGTTCCTCTTCACACGGACTTCTTCACTGCGTCTCACTTCATGCGCACCGTCGCATTAATATTTTATGTTTTAAATCTATTTTAATTACACCACACTGCATTCTCTTTAATTACAATTTGTCAAACCCAATTAAAGATTGATCACTGACAAAAAGTGTTTATTGCCCGACTAAAGAGGCTCAGTCATCTCGCCATGGCGACATGAGATTACGTGGGTTGACAGGTCAGTCAGGAAGAACATGGGAGCGGAACAGCGCCGCAGAGTTTGTTCCTTTTACAAACATCTATTGTTTTAAACATTATTAATATGAATTAATAATTAAGTAAACTGTAGTGAGTGTACTGTTTTGTCAATATCTTTCCTGAAACTGTGTTTTTAACAATAAGGTTGAAGTATTGCACTACAATGGTAAATGTGTTTTGTTTTATTCTGGAAAAAAATGTTTATGATGTATAATAAATCACATTTATTTAATTGACTGATAACTGCCAAGGGAATTGCATTTGTGAAAGTCTATTTAAAGCCGTTTTAAAGTTGAAGGAGAGGTTCACATTTGTCAAGTCCGGCTTAAATATCCAACTCACACTGACGTGTGTATATTGAAAGCATGATTCTTCACTGTAATTGTTTAAAAGAGATTAATTCTTAAAACAACGTATGTGTAAATGACGGGGAGTAAAATACACCGTCTCAATCGCACAAATCAAGTACAGTTGTAGATATCCTCTAAAGTCACCGTCTTTTTAGCACAGAACCCGCTCTCGGTCACAATTTCTCTGCGACGACCCCAGCTAACTGTTAGGGTTGTTCATTGATTTTCAGTGTTCATGCCATATCGCTAACTCTCCTGCCACTCCTGTAATCATCTCATTCCTTTCACCTGGTTTCCCCTGCCCACCTCCTCACCTGCAGCCAATCTCCTCATTTAGCGTTAGTATTTATACAGGCCAGTTGCAGTCATTCTCTGCCAGTTTGTCGCGTGTGTTCGTCTAGCGCTCCAGCCTTTGTGCGTTCCGCTTTTCTGCCTGGTTCCAAGTAAAACTGACCTTCCTTGCATCTGTTTGTTCCTGTGTCGTGCTTTTTGGCATCAGATTTGCTGCCAGTTCTTACATTCTCACCTTTCAAGCAAACTGTGAGTGGAAGCGTTTAGTGGCAGAATTTAACACAACTTCAGAAGATACTTGAATTGTCTAACCCAGATGGAAGCCTAACATTATCTTTAGTTTTAATGAGTTTTTGCAGAGAAGGACGGCTGCAGACTTTGTCCCCCATCTCCTACATTTAAATCACTGTAGGAAGGAATCTCTTTGCTGTCCACATGGACCGGGGGAACAATTACAGTGACCAAAAACTCTTCAGGGGTCACCGTCCAGTGCGCGTAGCCGCATGCAGACTACACCGTATGTAGATTGATGCAGGTGTTGCAGAAGCAATGTTCACAAGGTCTGCCCAGAAACCTTTAGCAACGTGTGCTGAAGTTAGTCACACACACACACACACACACACACACACAATGTGCAGGTCGGTCACACAAGAGCGAATGACCCGCATGTGTTGAGAACAATCAGGTTCTGGGTCAGCTACAACACAAATGAAGAGAGGGTTTTGGATAAGACATTGTGTTGGCGTTACTCCACCTTGACAAACTGTATATCAGTGTTCTGTGTGAATCATTGAATCCCCAGTACAATAGGAAGTTTTGTTCCTTAAGGTGGGAGAAAAAAAAAACACCTTTTTACTTTAAAGGTCCCCAAGTGTCTGCTTTATGGATTATGGCATTGTTGTATTAAGTAGCAATGCTGACAGAAAGATAATTAAAGCACATTACCATGACTGGTCAAGTAGTCTGCTAATACAGCTGATTTGCCAATAGATAACGTTATCATTTTATACAAATGAAAATAAATAATTTCAATGTGTTTAGAGTAATTTCAAAATCAACCTCTTTTCTCTGGCCTGTGTTTTCCCTCTTTAAAAATACATATAGTAGCAACACACGTGGTTATTTTGCAGTTGTTGTTTTTTTTTAGTGTGGACCATCTACTCTCTTTCAAATGAACGGGCAAAGCCATCCTGCCCACTGCTCAGAGGACATCCAGGGAAAAGGTCAGGCAACAGGTTTTTTAGGAATGCCAGAGGACAAATCTCAACAGGTTGAGATGACATCATTCCCTCTGCTCTGCTGCAGGCACAGCGATGACCTAAAAACCCATCTGGCTGTGTGTAGATGTGTGGTGGTGGTGTGTGTGCGTGTTAAGAGGAAGCATTTCCTGTCTAAGTGCTTATGTGTGTACTTCGGCACATGCGTCCATTTCCCTGTCAATTTGCATGATGGTAGATATTTATCATTAACAGCCTGATACATTCCAGTGTCCTTCATGTGACATGCTTTATTTACAACACACACAACGCAGTTTTCCTGCAGCTGTGATGTATTTTCATTCCACTCGAGAATCCACAAGACCGGTCCATTGTTCTTAATCCTCTTAGCATCCCTGGGTAAATGCCATGACATTCTATTATACCTGGGAAGTTATTTTCAAATGACATTTTTATTTCTGTTTTTGTGACATGCAGTGTCTAATGGGAACACAACACGCTGGGGCAACAGTCGGGTTGGTAAACCATTTGAAGACAAATATCAAATTAGGCATGTCACAACACAGCATGAGGTCATACAATTATCACACATCTCACATAAATTAAGTGATTACAGACTTCTAAGCGTTGGAGTTACAGTGCAACATGATATGATATTGTAAGAAGAAATGCAATATTACTGCACATGGCAAAGATGGATGGGCCGCACTTTTATTTGAATTAGTCTACAAGGCACAACTTACTAACTAAGCTAAATTGATTTAATATTAATTGATATGCCAAATGTTTAGACTTTACTTGGAATTACACACTGATTTCCAATTCTGGATATGTTGTGAGACTTGTTTACATCTTTTGTAAAAACCCTGAGTAAGTTAATTTAATCTAATCTATAGGTTCTAAAGAAGAAAGGGGGGCTCATGGACCTTAAGCTTTTTTTTTTTTTTTTATTAAGGCAGATCGCTGTAAACAAACAAAGACGATGCCATCTTTTTAAATCTGGAAGTGAGATCCTGAAGCAAACACAATCCATCAATGTCACCAGAGGTGTTTGATACGTCCAGAGGGAGCCGCGTTGAATGCAAAAGTAGTTTCTTATCACATTTTATGTTAAAGTTAGATCGTAAAGTAGACAGGCAGAACTTTAAATGACTGGGATTCTGCTTTCTTCTGTGATCAAACTGGCTGCAGATGAACTTAGCTGTAGAAGAGAGAAGGGGGAGATGTAGATAGACTTCTCAGCCAAATCTGCTGCAGCGACTTCAGTTGCAGAACGCCAAAATTAATAATATAATTTAAAATTTGAACGGCTAAGAGTGACAATTTGAGTTAAAAGTTGGGAAATTATTATTATACTTGTTGGGAGACAATAGTTAAGACAAGATATTTATATTCGCTGTTGTAATTCGCCCCTCGAGACACTTTCAAACAGGCCAAAGGTTATTCCTGACGGATTGGGGGGATTTTTAAAGCACAAACTGCACCATGAAATTTCCGCTTGTATGCAAACACAAAGCTATGGCTGCCATCCCACTAACACAATCAGGATCCAGTTTAAGAAACATTATGGCGCAGCTCAGGCCCCAGATGCTGTTTTTTTCCTTACCGGGATAAAGAAAATGCTGGAAGCACCATTTGTAGAAAAGAAAAACACTTGCTGCATGCATTCACTGTAATTACTTTTTCATGCATCCCTTTCATTTAGACACGTAGATGTAAGTGCAATGTGTGTTTTACTCAGGATTAACCAGTTTGATGCTTCATGAGTAAATTCTAGTCTATTTTCTCTCCCTATATGCAAGCTCATGTCAACCGTACCATGTCAATATTCATGTGTAGACAAAGGAATGGAAATAACAATGGAAGACACCAAGCAGGGCATAGTCAATACACTTCCAGTGTGGCAACGTTGTTTGGGCAATAGGGATTATTCAGCACACAGAAACATGTTTCATCTGTCTGGATGTGGAATTGCTGAAGGAAGACTTTTTGACATGGAAATTAAAATCAGCTGCATCACATAGCCTGTCACTGGGTGGAAAATGAGTCATGGAAACGGCTAACCAAGGAAATCCTGTGGGGTATAAAACAATGAAGCGTCAATTACTGAAATATTAAAATATATTGAATCTATATTAAAAGATACATGACTGCAATGAAAAAGTAATTTTGTCTCGAATAATGACATGTGGTTCAGTAAACTTCAGAAGCCCCCTGGGCGAGACAGGGTGTCACCAATATTACATTTCTCCAACAACTTGGCAAATTATATCCAATGGAATCGAACAACACATAAATGCAAATGGACATGATCTCACCTTGTGTTCATGCTCAAGGGTTTTGGCTCGCACGCTGAGCAACACCCGTCTACTCTTTAATGCTTAATAAAAATACATTGATTCTAGTTACAATGTAGTGTGAGGAAGCATTGATTTAGATTCCATTAGCCAGCATGTTTATGTCTTTCTATAATTACTCTCTCCCTGTGACTTATGGAGGACCAAAACTGCCAAAATCAAAAAAATAAATAAATGACTAAAGAGATAAACTGATATGCATTTAAATGCACCAAAAATATTACAAATGATTGTGGGCTTTTTTTAATTTGGGTTTTAATTTGGTTCTGTTTTTGTTTTTTTTCTTTTGTAACATTTCCCCAATTTATTTATTTATTTGTTTATACACGTCTTTATTTAATTATGGATTTATTAGCATTTGCTTTTTCCATCGATGTATTTTACACACTTATGTCTTTTCACATTTCTTTTGTGCATAAATGCACAGTGCGTAGATCCACCAGGACTAAAGTCACTAAATTCTGGGCATTTCACCCGGATGTACATAGTTTTTGCAGGACGTAGCAGTGCACGCTTCAGTGACCTACATGCCAGTCTCAGCGTGCTCTGAGTGCATGTTGTTATATAATTGGTTGATTTGGTCTCACATCTATGTACATGGATGGAAAAAGCCTTAGAAATCAGGTGGAATCGTATAACGAGGGACTAGATGAGTGGTAAGCCACGCCGGATGAATTGTTCCTCTTTTGGACTGTCATTTGGGGGACCGGGGTTCACGTTCTGTATAAGTGACCGTATGATTTTTACTTTTTAGTTGTTGGACTTGGTGATTACAGTATTTTCAGATATTCGAGTTTGCAGTCATTGTTTGGTTAGGTTTAGGCAACAAAACTACATAGTTAGGTATACACAATAAAATAACTTGGTTAGGTTTGGGAAGATCATGGTTTGGGTTAAACTGATAAGTTAATGTTGAAAAACTGTGACGATTACAGAAAAAAAAAAAATCATATCTGTCTGAAGTTACAAGGGAAAAGACGATGCATCACACACACAACACTTTACATCCATGCAGGTCGTGGCCTCAGGTGAAATACCATGTTTTTAGGCAAAGTGATCTCGTGGCATGGTGTATGACTAGCACAGCACTTTTAAGGCCATTTCCAGTGTCATTTCAATCGTCCGCATTTTCTGAGTTTTAGACACGCAGGATATGATGCTGTCAGGTGACTTTCGTTGTGACATTTGTTGTCTTAGTCACGTGACCTACGGCTGCAGTTTGGTTAAATTTAGGCATCAAAACAACTTGGTTGGGTTTTGGGGGAAAAAGCCTCGTGGTTTGGATTAAAATCAGTTTCATTACATGTTATGTTACGGACAAGAATTAACAGTCAATATCAACTCTCCGTTTCATTCGGAACGCAAACTCTTTGACTCATCCACCACCCCAACCTCCTCCAAGTGCAGACTTTCTTGCTCTTTGTACTACATCATCTTACATTGTTCTATCGCATTTGCGTCTAGAAAAGCCTAATGCGTACAGCGTTAAATGACATGCGTAAAGCAAATAATGCATTTTGATAACACTCATTTCACAGTCATTTGATGAGGCCAGGCTGTTTTAGGAAGTCCCACCATATTACTACGTGTCTGTAAGATGTTAAGGCTGTGTAGGAACACAAGCTACATTAAGGCCAGCCATCTGTGATGGCAATTGAAAGTACTGCTGCACCACAAACAACGAGACATGTGTATTCCTTTGTAGATAAGAGAGCAACATTTTGTTTCCCCTCAGATCACAGCACCGTTTAATTCAGCCGATCAACAACAAAAGGGAAGGGCGATAGATAAAGAGAGCAAAGCTGAGTGAAATAGAGGGTGTAGGGGAAATACTTACCATTAACACATTCAACTCAACTACCCGTTTTAGTTTAAAGTAAGTTCCGCAGTTATTAAGTTCAGGTCAGAGGTTTTAAAAAAAAAAAAAATTTAAATTAAGGTATTTCTACTGAGTTTGAGGCTGACTGAGATAAACATTAATTCTAAAGCCCACAGGTGTTATTAGCACTTCCAATTAAACTTAATCATGGATTATCTCAAGGAAAGTTCAGACAGATGCTAAATTATAAATTGGCTCTTATCCATAGAAAAGTGGACCCAGCGAGAGTATTTACAACAGAGTGCAATGGGCCACTGCAGACGCAGGCTGTAAATATGTTAATTGAAACTCAATGACATTTAAAGGAAAAAATCGTTTTCTACTGTAGGAGTCATGTCAGATCTTACTGGCAACTCTTTTGACATCATAGTAATCTTCAGACAACTCTAATTGTAGGTGTTGCTATAGTGAAGGCCATCGTTGTTAAAGCAAGCGCGTCTCTGCTTGTTTGTCAACACAAGTACTGCAGCCTGTGTAAATAGTTGTATATGTTTTTTTGGGTTTTTTTTCTTTTTTCTTGCGATGTCAGAAGTCTGGGAAAAAAAACCTGATTATGTCGTCATGGTAACTGTAGCATTCAGCATTGTTGGAGCTTGACCCATACCGCATACTAAAAGATGATTATTATTATTATTTTTGGTCCCTGATGTGCCAACTGTGGCCATTTTTCTTTTAAAATCTGTCTCTTGCAGGCCCTCTAACATGTTTGTGCCTCATAAGATTATTTTAGTACAACTTTCAATAAATGTACAGAAATCAGTTGTCTTCACAATGTCTTCTTCTTCTTTTTTTGGCATTTATTCTACCAGCTGATTCCAGTCCAAGTGGTGCATGTGCTGCGGGAATACCCACTTATTGTATGTTGTATTAACTAAAATACTATTAACTAATGTTATATGTATGTCAATAAAATGCTCCTGTCACCAGGTCATGACTTTGCATGTGCATGTGTGATGCCACAGAGGGCAAACTTTACTTCACTCCTCGGATCACACTTCAAATAATTACTATACGAATACTGCTATGAAAAATATTTATCAGTTGAGGCTGCAGGAAATGCATGAAATATTTAGTCTAGTCTACTTGTCATTGTGATGTCCTGTTTTATTTTGAGGGTTTTCTCATCTCGTGTCTTGTCCTGCTTCACACTTCCTCCCTTTGTTCTTTTCCCGCCTGTTTTGATTGTCTGCCCCGCCCTGATTAGTTTCACCTGTGTATTGTTACCCTTCCATTCCCTGTGTATTTAAGTCCACGAGCTGCCAGTTCGTGTTCCACTGTGCGCCTTCGCCCTAGCGTTTTCTCTGTTCTTGGCGGTTTTTCCAGTGTTTTGAGTTTAGTTTTGTCGCACTGTATTCTGAACCTATGCCTGTTCATTGGACTTTGGATTTGCCTGTTTGTTTGCCTGTGTTTGCACTGATAATCTGGTTTTGACCCTTGCCTGCCTCAACTCTCCGTAATGTTTTTTTGTATTTAATAAATCATTGAACTGTATCAGCTCTACCTCTGGTGTCTGCATCTAGGTCCAACCCATTTTATCATGTTTTTGGCACAGAAACGTGACACTATTTTTGGCATTCTATACTGACATTATCTTTTTAAAAAAAAAATCATTTCTCAAAAACTGTCTCTCTCCCGCCCATGAATATAAATAAATAAAACTGTAGAGACTGGTATTTCCAGTCAGAGAGGCTCATGTTTGAAGTAAAGCAACTTTGTAAGGCAGCTGAGTTAAAGCAGTGGCCTCAGCTACACTCTGAGAATCGATTGATGGCTTAGCATGTACACACACACTACTCTCTCTCTCTCTCTCTCTCTCTCTCTCTCTCACACACACACACACACACACACACACGCATGCACACATATTAAACAGAAGTGGTTCAGCCAGGGGACAGCCAAGTTGTTGAGAGGGAGAGAGAGAGAGCTGAAGAGCAAGAGTGAAGGAGCCAGAACAGAATGGAAGAAGAGTGGCTTTAGTCACAGAAGCCTAATCACGTCACCATCTCAGTTTTATTTACCACTCGCTTCTCCACTCAATGTCCTTGGATCATAAGAATGAGAGAACAAGAAAACAAAGTTAGTTTCAGATATCTCTGCTTTCCTTATCCTCTGACTTTACAATGACATGACAGACTTGCAAGGTACATAAAATAGCCGAGGGACACACAATCAAAGTGTGTCTCATTTGTCTCTTGAAGAAGCGCAGTGATTTGAAACGTCCTTGTCTCAAAAGCAGATGTGCAAACATCACTGTCATTTTAATGTGAAGGGCAGCGCAAAACGGTTAAGTGACACATTTGTTGAAAACGCTCTAAAAGTTGACTTTACCAAGAGGCACTTGTGAAGTTTGTTGGAAGAGGTTAATTTTCTGCAGGACTCAATCGTTCATGTTCTGTCATTTGAAGCGCTGCACTTTCCCCTCTGTGTGGTTTTATCTGGTTTTGATCCTGCCCATCACAATGAAACCAGTTGAGTGCCGCATTTGAGGCTCAGGCTGCTGGACCTTTCTTCCCCTGTGTCTCCATGAGTGACTCGCTACTAGTTTTGCAACCAGCGTAAAAGGGATGCACAGAGAATTGTAAGTAATTCTAAACAAACCCTGGAAAAGGAACGGGATGCACAAATATAGCAATCAATTAGTTATATACTCATTGTTTTTATACTTAAAACTCTAACTATAGGCATTCTGAGAGCGCAGACCTCCACCAGGGCCAATAGTCCACTTGTCTATGATATGCAAATCTGCAAGCGCAAACTTCACGGCCAATAATATCGCTTGTTTTCGTGAAGCGTAAAGTTCGAACAGTTTTCCTTCGTATTTCTGGTGAAGTTTATTGCAGACAATTGACATTTGGATGAAGACGAAAAATTAGTTGCTTGATATGTGTGCATTTCATTTCAACTGTTACAACTGCACCAGTTCTCCCATGAAGCCACTGTTGAGTGATCCATAACGACTGCTTTCTGTATGAAGTTTGAGCAATTACGTGTGCAGGATACCCCAGAGGAACACTGGTACCTGTGAATGTGGATTGTGATCTGGAGTTTCTATCATTGGTTATGTTTGGTCACTATTGAACTTAAAGATTTAAGGTGTATTATCCATTTATTTTACCAGGGCCAAATGTCCTATTTTGCTATGGTAATGAAAGTGAAAAATAATTCATGTATCCACGCTGTGATACCTGGGAGCTTTCTTAGCCCATGCTACATTCTGCCACCAAGTTTCATGAAAGTCGGGCCAGTAGTTTCTCCATAATCCTGCAGACAAACAAACAAACAACCAATCATATCCTAAAACATGACCTCCTTGGCGCAGGTAATAAATCACGGCTGCCAACTCTCATGCACCCAGTGTGGGACTCACACAGTGGACACAGATATCATAACACAGAGACATGGTATATCACGCTTCAGACTGCCCTCATGTAAATACTGAATCTAATCTGTTGAGCGGTGTGCATTTAACTAGTCACACTCTTTGGTGTCGGCAGGAAATACTGTTGTACTCAAACTCAAGTAGTTATTTTGATGACTACTTTTACTTCTACTTGAGTACTTGTTTTGCAAAATAGCAGTATAGAGTACTTTGATCACCTTTGACTGTGTTTGCATTGCAGTCAATACCCTCTCACTCCAGGCCGAGGTCTAAAGTTGTCAGCCCTGGTGTGAGTGTGAAAACGTATTACCTCAGTGGGGAACCATTTAAAGTGAATATAAATTAAAAACGTTTATTTAAAAATTGTTGTAAATACAAGATGAAACATGACTAAACTGCAACTGCTTCTCATAATGGGGAACGCAACATTTGATAACATTTGACAGTCATTTCTCCAGTTGGGTGTAGCAATGTCCTGCGTTGACGCTTCAAATGCTGGAAAGAAGTCCCAGTGATCGGTTTCACAGCCTCTTTAATTAGGCCTAATTTGATTTGTTAGAGTGATGCTGTGAAATACCAGTCTTGTTTGATTCCTCTCAATTGTAAAGTAGATCAACCACGACAGAAGGGAAAACAAAGTAATGAACAGTAATGTTTGCTTGTCTTAGATGCAGATAAAGACACAAACATTCACCTTTGTCTTCATTACAAATCAGCACAGGATAAGGATTTTTTTTTTCCATCTACAGCCCAGCATCAAGTCTTAGCCTCTACCTTTTAGATCACTTTCTCTGTCCCATTCTTTCACTCCCCCCTTCCTTCACTCCCACCGGGCCACAGAGGAAACAAAGGAGCAGGGGAGAGGAAACGACAAGGAGGAAAGGAAAGTGGAGCAAACGAGGGAGGAAAGGGAAGGGAGGCAGTCGCAGACATCTAACAATTTATGATCAAAATTCAGAAGCGGATCAAGTGGATACGAAGTTTGCTTCAAACAAAAGTCCCCTCCCCCCCTCAAGCTCTCTCATGCCTCATTTCTCTTTACCCCTGGGGCTCTTATCATCTTTCCCTGTTCCCCATGCCAGCATCTTCTTTTCACACCTCCGCCAACCCCATCCTCAGCTCTCCATTTCCCTTAAGGCCACTGGTAGCTCTCTGCTTTACTCTGTTTGCTTCTTACACCCCTCTCTTCCATTCTGTTCTTACTTGCCTCCATCGCTCACCCACTCTGCCCTCCCTGAGGCCCTTTGCTTCCTCTCTCCCGGCGTAAATGAAGGAGTGCATGTTAATTTGTGGTGGCCACGCCTGAGAAGCTTTAATCAGAGCTGCGAATCATATGGGCCAAATCGCCTGGAATACAGAGAAAGATAGCGGGAGAAAGAAGGTAGTCAAGGTCAGGGGTATGAGTAACATATTATTATATGTGCATATTCGTTTGGAAACCAACATCATTATGACTTGAGCTCTAATGATAGAGTAGAGAAATAAATGAATTAATGCTGCCTTCTGCAACAATGTCCAGAAAGACCTAAATTTATCAGATATTTTTACTTTTACTGATTTCAAGTTAGTCTTGAAATGTTTGCATTTTTTTTTTTGCTTGAAATTTATTTGGTTGGTCTTCAAGAATCAACTACCTGTAGTATGAGGTCTGTTCTCCCATTAATCAACTCATGAGCCATAGAAAATGTAAGTTTTTGTATTTTAAAAAAAATCTTTATATCTTTAAAAAAAAACAAAAAAACTTTTCTCTTTTACTTTGTCAATTTTTGTGCATTATTGGATAAAAGTTGATCCCTTCATTGATTGAACAGTTATTTACATTAGTCACAAAGCAATCAACATGGAGTGCTGCTTGGGTGTGGAAAAAGGTATGTACCTCTGGTGCTCTTCAGGTAGGGGATCCAAAGTTTGACTTAAGTCAACTACTAAATTAGCCATGACTCAATAAAGGCTTTTCAGATTGTCACCTCCTGAGTGCCTCAGATTTTTCAATGGAGGTTGGGAGGTTTAATCTCGGGCAATGTATTTTATAGGCTCATCAGAAGTATTTTTATTTAATGTTATTTAAAAAGTAACTAGTAATATAGTTGGCAGACAAAAAAAATAAATACAGAAGATAAAGATGTTCTTACTGGTGTTTCACTCACACTTTAATGTTGTTCGCATTGTATTTATTTTCATAACAAGTTGTTTTTAGGTTGGTAGAAGAGGAAGAAATCTTATATGGTTAAGTTAAGGAGATAAATTAAAAAAATAAATAATAATAATTCTTTGCTACACTTCAGTCCTGCAGTAGAAATGGTGAAGTATAGATTATGTATCCGCCCGGCGTATTTAATGGAGACTGCGCATCACTTCCTTCGAGCAGTGGGCAGGTGTTATGGTGCCTGAATAATTAGCTAAACTACCACCTGTTAGAAAGGATATTTTTATCACACAGAAAATCTTATAAAGTCTTATTTTTTTAACTGAACACTCGATAGGCAACAAGCCTGCCGCATGAAAGTCACTTGACTGCTGAGGGTCGGCTGGCTGTGGCACCGAGTTGAGTGCCTTCACTTTACGTCTTCCTAATTGGATCGCTCTTTCCTCCTTCCTTCTCTCATCAGGTAATCAGTCTACAGTTTTTAAAAAAAAAGGATGCCAATGGATGGATTTCTGTAACAAGTCTGAAAAAGTGTCTCGCTTAATGGAGTCTCACTTTGCCTTTCTGCCTTTCCTCTTTCCCGCCCTCTCTACCTCTGTAACTCTCACTCTCATCAAAGCTCTGATAGTGGGCGCCTGAACAGAGTGACAGTCCCAGAGAGGAGGAAAAGGAAAGGGATGTCTGACTTCCACCTTCACTGCTCCCCTTTCCTGTTTCTTGCATTGTCACATGTTCAACATCCTGCGGAATGAAAGTAAAACCAGCTATGAAAGAAACACAGTTGGAGTGAAACAGATAAAAATATGAGGGTTGGCCAAGTCAAAGCAACTTCCTTTACTCCCTCTCCTCATCGCTAAAAATGATGCTTCAAGACTTGCTGTGACTGATTTTTAACAGCATCTTTGATAATAATTTGTGTGCTATCAAAACACTGTGCAGTGCACTAAAGTAAACTTTAATGGACCAGAAAGGGTTAATGGTACATATCATAATTCTATGATAAAAGGACAGACTTCACATTGGCTGTGAGGCAACAGAACACGTAGTCTTGTAGCCCAGTTGAGGTAAAGCCAAAGAGAAGCAGCTTGTCCGAGGTGAAGTACACCTTAAAGTAAATGTCTGTGACATTTGAAGTCTGTTTTACTATCCTCCATCAAAAGTTTACACATGTAAAACACACAACTCCTATATGCTGCTGCACGTTTAAAAAAACCCATTGTATTTTATCGATTTTATGCTTTATGTGTATGATTTATTATTATTATTATTATTATTATTATTATTACTCCATCAATCCATTTTCTTCTGCTCTCTCTTCTCTGGGTCGCAGTGGAAGCAGACTAAGCAGGGGATTCCTGACGCCCCCCTCCCCAGCAACACTTTCCAGCTCCTCCTGGAGAATCCTGAGGAGTTCCAAGGCTAGATGAGATACTGTATATAATCCCTCCAGCGAGTTCTGGGTCTACCCCGGGGTCTCTTCTAAGTTGGACGTGCCAGGAAGACCACCAAAGGGAGGTGCCCAGGAGGCATCCTAATCAGATGCCCGAACCACGTCAACTGGGTCCTTTCGACGCGAAGGAGCAGAGGATCTTCTCCGAGCTCCCTCCGGATGTCCGAGCTCCTCACCCTACCTCTAATGCTGAGCTCAGCCACCCTACAAAGGAAACTCATTTCGGCCGCTTGTATCCGTGATCTCATTCTTTCGGTCACTACCCAAAGCTCATGGCGATCCGGTCCAAGCTTTGCCTTCCGGCTCACATCCCTTTTCACCACAACAGTCTGGTTTAATGCATGCATCACTGCTGATGCTGCACTTACTAACACCTGGAAGTGTTTACAGGAGTAAATGCAAATGAAAGAATGTAGTAGGAGAATGTGGAAAGTAGCTTGAGCATGTGTGACAGTATCCGGGGTCGGATAAATACTGTAAAGTCAGCGAAAAAACTCAGAACATTCCCAAACTGCATCATCCTACTGTAGAATTAAATCGACACAGTTGAATCTCTCAGTGGAAGACATGCATGCTAAACAGCAGAGGGAACGTCCAAAAGAGAGAACGCTGGAATTGCCTCTCCAAAACAAAACAAAAAAGCTTACAAGATAAGAGAGGCGAGAGAACAGATGCAGATGAAGCTCTCAGGCTGGTGCTCTTTTTCTTTCATAACTCATGAACCACAGCGTTCATTGATTAACTTTGATGTTGAGCCAGCTTGTTTCATACAATTTTTTTTACTGCCACTAAAATCTCATGCTTATTCACCATAGGGCCCGATACTACACTGTACTTGCAGTTACAGGATTAAGCTCTCGCTAGTTTAGATTATAGATGTTACACCCTAACTAATCAAAGGTTATTATGTCACCATCAAATATCAACATTTTTTCACAGCCCTTTGCTTCCCATCCAGACGCACAAGGTGCCCTTTGGCGTCAGGCAATGACGTACAAGGGTTTAATGTACCAGCAATGTTCAAGTTCATGTCCGCGTCAGTATCAGACGACTTGAACAGAGCTCATCGTACTTTCCAAAGTGATAAAGTGCCAAGAGGGGTGGAGGTCGGGTTGAGTGGAAGGTCACATACACGACTTCACCCAGGAGACCAAGTTTGAAACCAAGTGTCACCAGTCATTTCCTGAACCTAACCACATGATTTTTATGCCTAAACTTTAGCAAAATAACGTTGACCTTGTCGTCAGGATAAGACCCGTGGGGCGCCAGCCTTTGCGCGTTGGCTAGAGACGCTAAAGGGAAGGCTTACCGCGTCGGCTGGCAATGCCAAAGGGTACCAAATCTAAGTGTGAAAGAAGGCAACTGCACTTGCTTGAGTTTCTTGAAGACGTTTCACCTCTCATCCAAAAGGCTTCATCAGTTCTAACTGACTGATGGGGAGTACAGGCTTTTAACCCTGTAGGGGTGTGGCCCCGTCAGAGTTGTTGAGGTCATGTGAGTTCTGGGTTTCAGAGTCATTAAAAGTCACAATCCATGATATACCATGACCTGGATGACTGAGAATCTTCATCAACAAAGGGTACGTTGCACGTCTGGATAAGACAAAACGTCGGTATGTGACGAGCTGGGATGAGAACTGGTTGATTTTTCTGCAGTGAATTACTCAGCGAAGAAGACTGATGATACTTACGAATCAAATGTCACGATTTAAATCTAGACAGTGTCTAATGTTGTTTATAGCCTACACTGTACGTATCATTATCATGTCCTTGCAGTGAAATTGGTGTGTTTTCAATGTTTGGGTGCCTCTCAGCTCCCCTTTGTGCACCTTTAATGACATGCACATAATAAAGAAATTAAGTGTAATTACATTATTTTTACGTAGTTTTTCTTCTTTTTTAAAGTACTACAGCTCGAAATAACTAGGCTTCTTTGCTCTTTTATTTCAGTTAGTGTAACCTTGTTGAGTTGGTTACTTAGGGTCTGCGTACCGGTATACACCAGGGTTTGGGGTAACACATTATGAAAGTAAAAGCATTACAGTAATATATTACTTTTAGCAGTAACGAAGTAATATGATGCATCAAAGGATTTTTGTAATATTATTAGATTTAGTATGTCAAGTAATAGCGATGTGGTAAATGAAATATATACCTATGGAAAGGTGCATGACTTACTTTCTTTGCCCAGATGTATATGTTGTGTCAATGAGGGCTCCAGCGTGATCATATCCTTTTGAAGAGCTCTGTAATCCAGCCTTAAACTGTGCGTAAAAAAAGTCCATATTGTTTAATCCATTCTTCTGTGATTGTTAATCCATTTATGCATGTTGAAAACAGTTATTGTTGTTTGCATGATTGTTAGCCAGAGGCTGTGTTCCTGATGGAGAGCCTTCATTAGGCAACACGATATCTCCCGCCACTGCATTTGTAATGAACTGCTATAAACTTCTGTGCTTTGATTACCCTCTATGAAACATTACCCTCTTAATGCCTAGTTGGTTTATGCTTTTTTGTGTGTAAGTAATGCAAAAAGAAGTGCAATCAGCAACACATTACTCTACACAGACAGTAATTCAATAAAAAATGTATTACTTTCAACTTAAAGTAACTAGTTATATGTAATATATTACATTTTGAAAGTAACTTGCCCAACACCGCTTACTTACCCCACCATTTCCTCTCTCCATCCCCTAGTAGCAGAAAGATTGTAGGGGCAGAGGGATTGTTTAGTTGCATATGTTAGTCAGATAAAGAATCAATTATTTGACGTGTACTTTTTTGTTTGGCCCATGTCCTATCATGATTTCATTGAGGGGGAGGAGTTAACGACCTATACTGCAGCCCGCCACCAGGGAGCGATTGAGATGTTTTGGCTTGGGGAGCTCTCATGTCATCCATCTTTATACACAGTCAATGGTCCCACCCTGCTGTCAGTTTTGTCTTGGAAATATGATATTCTCTAAACTATATCCCATAAATACCTAATTCCCTACTGTATTGTAGCCTATACTCTAAACAGTAGTGTCACCTTCATGATCAAAGTGACAAGTAGCAACATGCAGTCTGGGAAGAGCCAGAGAATCACAGAAACGCACCGTTGCCTGAAGTATTTCAGTTTCAGTTTGGTTTATTTAGTGCAGGGACAGTTTAAATGAATAAAACACATGCTAATACCTGAGTAAATATTGTCAGAATTAGCCAAAAGGCTATTTTTCATCTGCAGTTCCCTGGCAAAGGTGTTAAAAAAAACGGAATCAGAAACATTAAAAATGGATCTTATTAAGAATAATAAGACCAGAGTAACCACCAACTGTAATTTAGTTATCTTGGGGTGTGTAATCTTTGGCCGTAGCTTCAGCAGCTGTTAGCTCATTTAGCGGTGGAGCTAGTGGGCCTGCTGCATCACTGAAGTCTGTCTAGATCGCAACCATATCACAGGGGAGTCACTGTCTGAACACGGCTGTAAACCAAAATGGGAACGGACACAGCCTCCGAGACCGGTGGAGGGCAGGTTGGCAACTGGGGATACAGCACAGAGGTGATTTACAGCGGTTAATCTTATGACCTCGGGCATGAGAGGACACAGCAGGTGGAGAGAGGAGAAACGGCAGAACAGCGAGATAGCGGCCTTTAGCAGCAACCACAAACAGCATGCGGGCAGAGATGGAATATTTTAACATCTCACTCTGTGAATTGGGGATTTACTTTGACCAAACCAGAGGTGATTGTACAAAGACAAAACAGGATGGTTTTGGTGAGTTTTTAAAATAAGTGCGTTTTACGATGAGTTAACGAGGCAACTGAGCTCATCTTAGTTCAGCAAAAGAGAGAAACTTGAATTGAAGGTGTGGTTGTGTTTTTCTGTTTAGTAAGGAAAATACGTGTAAGAATACCTGCTTTTTTGACATTTTTTTGAGCTTGTTTAGTTTACTTATTAGACTAAACTAAGAGAGCTTGTGAAGTCACCGCCGTATGCATCTCCCAGCTCAAACTATGCAAGTACAGCAGCTATCGGACTGTCACCTCTAAAGGTACAAAGTTGTGTTATGAGACAGTATGAGTAGGGTGAAAGTGTCCATTTTCTGAACGTATATGGCCAGATTTTACAAACCGCATCTTTTAACTCCTGAAAGATTTCAAATATGGTTACATCACACTCCAGAAGAAACGTCACAGGTTATCTGCTCATGAACACAGAGTGCAAATCATAAAATAACACAATCACGTACTACATGATATTAAGATAATCTTTGCAGCAGGAGCTCCATACCATCTCTCACACACACGACTTCCCAACAAGTTTACCCCAGCTCTCCTTTTTCTTTCCTTAAGCCTTTTCCTACATTAGTTTCACAGCTTTTTAAAGGTTTCTACATTGCTTCTTGCCGGTGCCTTGTTAGCTTTTATCTACTGTAGGTCCACACTTGATCTGGAAATTCTAAATTCTTTCAAATATCTACCAGGGCTACCATTATAGCCCTAATCATGTATGAAGACATTTCAGGATGTAAAAATATGAATTCTAAAGCGCTTGTATTACCAGATATTCTGTGCCGAACATTAGTACTGACTAAGGATTCTCTTTGGGGTAAGTCAGATATAAATCATCAAGAATATCTTATACTCTGAGCCCGGCGTAAGGGAAACACACATATGTGCTAAAGACACACATACAGTAAAAAACCTATTTGCTGTGATGGGCTTTGATAAGAGGTTACCATGGTGAAAATTAGCAAGCCAAACTGCCTGCGTTGATTACCCTTTCAGAGATATCGGATACAAATAGCAGTAGTTAATCTTATTTAGGCCACACAAATGCATTGTGACAGCTCGGCTGCTTCAACCCTGCAGACTGTCGCACTTTAAATTGAACGGACTGATTGTAAGAGAGAGAAAGAAAAGAAGAGAAGGCAAGAAAAAGTTTGGGGTCTAGTTTGGGCTGAATTTAAATTGTTTGCTATCGTCCGAGCGTTTTTTTTTTTTCCTCACTTCACTTTTAGACTACAAAATAGAACTCCGGTATTTGTACGTGAACACGAGTTGGTTAAACTGTGACTGTGTATGGGTGGCTTTGGGTGAATTAAAGACTCACTTTTTCATAATTTACTAATTAACATGCGGGGGGAGATATTGGACCCATTAAAAACTTGACAGTTCAAGTATAGGCAGGCAGGAACACACACACACAAACACACACATGCATTCACAGATTTGCATACAGTTTGATAGTGACTTACAATAAATGCATACACAGCCGTCCAGGTACAAGACCTCTTACACTCATTTACAGTAGAACAGTTCCTGCAGACTTAATAACACTGACAAATAACACAAAATAAACAAACGTGCATCGTCATGATTATATAGCTTGTAGAGAGTCATGCATCTCAGAGCATAAACCTCCCCCAGCTGCAGCGTTGGATGGTAAAGTGGATACTTAATCATAAATGTTGCAAGGAAGAGGTGCCTTTTGAGAGTTCATAAATGAACCACAAAGGTAGAGGAGGGATATTTAAAAACAAAAAATATTGTACTGTATAGCCCACATACACACACAGAGACCAAACAGTTACATTATGATCCGCAATGATTATGAGATATAAAGGAAAAGAGATTCTACTATGCGTGAATCACCAACACAGCCTGTGCCTGTTTGCTTTCTATGCGGAATGAAATAAATGAATCAATAAATAATCCCATTGCAAGTTAAGAAATAAGGTTTTTCTCTTCAGAATGAGTAGGCTTCAATGACTTTGCTGTAAGCAGGCAATGGAGGAGCTCTTCTAGTCTCGCATGTGTGTGCTGAAGGAAATTCCACCCGTCATTATTATAGTCTTGCAGCTCTGATTATGTTGTCTATATATAAATGTTTTCTGCAGCAGATCCCCATTGTGTCTCCACTAATGTTGATATTGCGTTACTTCTGTAGACGTTTCTTCCCATTTGGCCTCAAACACAAATTGATTTTTGAACACTCCCTGTAATTTTCTGTAATTTCCCATTCGATCGTTGGCTCCCTTAATGCAGGCGTGTGGTTCAGCTCCAAGTTTTCTTGCAGGAGCATGGCTGTGCTGCATGACACTCACATGCACTGACACACACACACACACACACACACACAGAATACATTGATTTCTTTTTTTTCAGCACAAATTATTTGTCTGCGAGAAAAAGATTAAAGAGGAGGAGGAGTAAACAGATGGGGCAGGTAAATGAAAGTGTTCCATTAAAAAGACAAAGTGCTTTAATCTATATTTAATCCCCTGTACAGCTGCAGGGATCATCGTCATCTGGTGTGCCATGGAGTGACCTAAGACCCATAACAGGCAATAAAAAACACGCTGCAGCTGATTTGACTTTTCCAACATATTCTCATACCTAAATGACTTCATTGATCGATTTCCAATCACTCCCAAAACATCATAAAGAGCGATCACAAAACAATACGACTGTTTGAGAGTACCAGCAATAAGTGTACATAAGTGTACTATGCAGTTTGGTTAGGCTCAACACGGCAGCGTCAGAGTCTAGTATGACGCTTTACATGTGCGTCGAGCAGCGCTTTATAAACGATGGAATAACATCATTTACCGTCCCCGTTATATGACGGTGGATCCTGTGTTGTGCTTGGAAGCTAAGTAGCTCCTGGACCTCACATTGTCTCCACAATTTGCAGACATTTTCGGTTGCTTTTCTCCTGCTTTGAGTTAGCTGCTAACTGCTGCTAGCTGTTTTGAAATCTCCCAGTTATGGGTCGCACACATAACATGACGATGAAATGTCACAGCCCTGTCCCGTCTTGCCGCCTCGCTGGTTCACTTCTTTTATACAGATTATTCGGCACTGTTTCTACCTCCGCTGCCTTGGGATTACATTAGAGTTAGTTGACGACCTGGGAATGAGAATAGGCTGGCATTAATAAATTGAGAGTTTCGTTAAACAATGACGTTATCATTCATTTAAAAAGTTGCATCAAAAAAAATCTATATTGGATGATTCTGCAGTGCCAACGCGTTTTTATGCCAGGTTGTCACATACCCACGTTTTGTTATGTGATCCAGATGCACACGGTACCCTTTGACATAGCAGGTCGACGTGCTGAGCCTTCCCTTCAGCATCTCGGGGCGACGTGCAAAAGTTTAGGCACAAAACATCTGTAAAGTTTGGTTAAGTTGACACGGACGGCTTCACATTGCAGGTACATTCAGCCCATGTGCGTCTCTGCCTGACAAACTGGGGATAAGAACGACAGTGCAGCATTAACATTCAATGCCAGCATTCAGTCCCAGTGCAGGAAGAATCATGATCTTTATTTTCCTAGATTTATGGGTGTGTATAACATTCATTAACATGTGTTTTGCTTTCTTTTCATTGGCCACTCAGTGCCAATACCTTCCTGTAACAGTCTAGCCATAGATATATTTTAGGAACATTTGTTTTCCAACCTTTTAGGGATCATTCCAGAGTTTTTTTTTTGAAAACAATCCCCAGGTTTACATTTTTCTTTCTTTTATGTTATTAAAACCTTGGAAAAAACAATATCAATAGTGATCAATTTTTTTGTTTAATTTAGAAAACAACACCTAGAATATAACTTTGAACATTTGGAATTTAGATTAACAAAATAGAAAATAGATTAGTCAGGCAACATTAAGGATTTAGGATTGAGACCTGTGCAGGGTGTACCACGCCTCTGTCAGCTGATATGTATAAACAACCCTGACTTGTTCCAAAGCTGTGCACTAAGTGACATGATGCAACTGTTCAAATTGACTGTGGCAGTGGAGACAACTTTTTCTTCTACATGCAACTATGCTGAATTGGAAAAGTATGCTTCAGAGAGACCATCTTGTCCCCAGGATTATATTTTTCTGTAGTTTTTCTGACAGAACATCAATATTGAATGTGAATTTGCCAGTGTTTTTGATCAGATTCTTAAGTATTGATATTTGGCACTGAAAACTAACATTGAACGCAAATCAACAGCACATGGAAATAATTTGCAAAGAGGGTTGGCAGTGGACAGATTGGTCCATTTTCTTCTGCTCATGTGAATGAAAAGAAAAAAAAAACTTTTACTTTTTACTTAAGTACAAAAACCACAGTGAAGAAATACTCTGTTACAATTAAAAGTCTTGCTTTAGAATTTCACTTAAGTTAAAGGTCAAAAGTATTAACATCAAAATATACTTAAACCTGCAGTGCAGAACTTCTGTCTATTTACGCAAACACATAACCAAGTAGTTTTGGTGCCTAAACCTAACCAAATATTAATGAAAAACTGATTTGTGACCCATTTATGATACATGTTTTCAGCCAGAAGAGGCTTTCTACCAGAAAGCTCTATAGGTTTTCTGACAGAAAGCTCTGTGGGCTTTCCGAAGTTTGTTTGCTTCAGGGGTGGCGTGCCTGGAAACACCTTGTCCAAGAAACGCCTTGTCAGTTGGTTTTGTGAGTGTACCTCTCAGGCCTAGCTGGCATCTGTGGCACGGCCTGATATAGGTTGGTGCTTCCATATATTCGACTCGACTCGTCCTGATGGATGGCTACGTTCATGCAAATTTAAGTGGGCGAATACGTGATAGTGATTAGAGGAGAGTAGTAACCATAGAATCCAGCAGAGGGCTCTACCTATGCTTATAGAACAAGAGTTACAATAATGTAACCTTCTGTTTCTGGAAGAAAGCCTTAACTTCTCCCTTGTGCTTATGACGTCCCTTAAACACATCGCTACTGTGAGACAGCCCTGGAAAGTCGCCTCTGACACCAGTTTAAAAACTCTGTTATACTGCGATAAACAGAGAGGTTTACTGGTATCAATGGAGAGATTTATCAGCTGATGAAGCCGATCACCAACGGATCATTCTGTGAACACTGTAATCAGTCTGTGAACTCCTTTGGCAAGGGCTTGAACGTAACAGATGTCCATTCACATGAAGTCCTGCACTCCACGTTCAAAGTACAAAAAGGGTTCATTATAAAAGATGGCCTATTTTAGAATAATTATATCATTTAATTATGATCACCCATGCATTATATTGTAAATTGCCAGGGAGATTTGCAATAATACATCCAAATTTTACTTGTTACATTTATTTTGTGTCATTAATATGAATCTGTAAAGTAACGAGGATCCAAATGTATAAGATAAATGTAGTGACGTGCAAGAAGTTGTAGTGAAGTTGTCGAGGAGTAGAGGTATAAAGTAGCATAAACCAGAAGTACCTCAAGTAGAAATAATGTTGATCCTTCTTAAAATTAATTTATTATTATTGTTATTCTTTGCTAATGCCTTAAAATCTGCTTAACATGGTGACTATAATGAGTGAGCCGATCTTCTCCCTGTGGAGCGGCTTTGTCCCGTCTTTACCCCCAAACCTCAGGTGGCCCAATCAAGCAATGGGCCTTTGAAGTATTACTGACTGCAGGCCGTCACACTCTGCTGTGTGTGTGTGTGTGTGTGTGTGTGTGTGTGTGTGTGTGTTGCTCCATTATGAGAACTTTCGCTCTACAGTCACATTATTACTCAGGAGAAACAGAGTAAAACGATCTGGACTGACCTTCACAGAGAAAACTACAAAGAAAAAGCTACAATGCTCAATCTGATTGTGTTTTTGTGAAGTTGTTCTCCTGAAGAATGGATCAACACCCCTGCATGTGGCCTGACCTTTGATTTTAGCCTAAATAAAATACACGCTAAATAAATAAATACTTGTATCACTGTGCTTTAACTGGAGTGTGCTGTGATTGGCCTCATAGAGGCAGACACACACACCCATGCACCATGCAGGCGCACGCCGGCACACACTCGCACACACATACACATACACACAAGATGCTCTTCACAAGGAGACAGGTAACAGAGAATGATGTTTCCCCCACTTGAGTGACTTCATCTTCTTTTGTTCAAGGCTGCAGCACTCCAGATTTTTGTACACTGTACCTGCTGTGTACAAGGAGGATGAAACACTTGAAAAAGTGAGTGGATTATAATTACAGACACATGGGTCATTTTTCGTTGAATAATAATTAGCAGCACTGTCAGCTGTGTCCAAATATCAACATTGATGAAAGAGGAAATATATGTACATGTAGAAGTATCTCTCCTGAGATGGTTGGAGATGGAAGCAGTTGTTTGGTTGTTTGTTTTTCTCCACTCCCTCTTTCCCTCTCCTTCCCTTCCTCTTGCAGGAGGCAACTGAGACGAGCACTGTATCGCTGTATCTAATCAGCGTTGCTGAGATTAACTCCATGGAAAACCAAGCAAACAAAGAGAGGGAGAGATTTTTGTTTTTTGCGCCTGGACTTGGCAAGCACTCCTCTCTTCCCTGGATCCCTAGTTCCTTGTCCGAATGGAGACGAGAGGCAGCGTAGAACAAAGGAGTAAGCATCCCTTTGTTGGGATTAGGTGAAAAGAGAAAGGCTCTTGTTTTAGAGGCACTGGGCGCGTGTTTCCCCATCTAATTTAATAACATGCCTTTGTGTTTGTGTATATATTTATTTTCTTTTTTTGCAGGGCCTGGCTGTGTGTCTATCTGTTGTTGGAGTGCAAACCTCACACTTGTGAAACATCCCGGTCGTGCTGATATTTCGGTGTCTTATACCATGACGGGGGAGACAAAGTGATTCTAAATAATCCAGTCTGACCTGTGAAATGGCGGGGAGCGCTTTGAAGACGCGCGCGTTTGCATGTGGATCTCTATTTGTGCATGTGTGTTTGTTTGCGATAACGGAGGCTGTAAAAAATAATAAGTGCAATCTGGCGCGTTGTGGCACACCCTTGTGAGGTTTGATTGGATTTGAAATGCCTTTGTTAATTTTCGTTCATTTACCGTTCAGGCGTGTGCACAAAAATAAGCGTGACTGTTCCATCTGCCTGCCCTTGTGTGAGATTTATTGACTCTCCTGCCCTAAACAGCACAGTTATATCTCACTGGCAGGGTCATATTCTATATATGTGTGTGTGTGTGTGTGTGTGTGTGTGTGTGTGTGTGTGTGTGTGTGTGTGTGTGACCTTGTCATCCTTACAGGATGTTTGCTAAAGTGTGTGAGGTGTGAACAAATACATATGTAACCTCCCTGAATGGATTCAACTCTTCTGAAAATCACGACGGCGCGTGTCTGTCACAGCCACAACTGGTGTCACATTTAATTCCTTCCTCTGCACAAACTCTTCGTCGTATCCGCCTCGTCTTCCATGAAGTTGCCTCTAACTTGATACAAAATGACAGATTTGATTCAAATAATACAATTTCACCCTTTCTGTCTCAGGGTCAGTGATCCTCTGGGAAACAGGCGGGGCAGATGGCATGCATCACCTCATTCTGAGCATATTTAGTTGGGGGGGGGGGGGGGGGGGGGGGGTTTGTT